>OZ022261.1:12773974-12928974 GCA_963978905.1 Trichostrongylus colubriformis | reverse complement strand
TATCGTACCATTCAATTGTTGTATCTTATTGGTATAATTGATAAAGTGTTTTTTAATATGTGTGAAGATTTTTTGAAGTTCTATTGCTAATGGTTTAAGGCTACTATTATACGCTCCAGTTATAAACCTAAATTTTATAGGATTTTTATGTAGTTTAGGTAGTGCATAAATATATGGTAAGTCACCATTCTGTCTAATGCTAATATTGTTGTTGAAACAGAATAGCTTATGTTCAATTACTATGTCTATTGTATTACGATGAGCTGTTAGTTCATATGTGTTGTTGCTTTTTCTTATGTATTTATAACTATTGTCATTTTTGTCATAAGTTATACCCATTTCTTCCATTAATAAAATTAAGTAAAATTTCTTGCAAATGATACCATAATTGTTACTGGCTTTATCTAGTGGACAAGTTATATAATTATTTTGATACTGTTTGATAAGTTTGCATGGAATGTTTTTATCAGTACCTTTGATGTTATTGTAAGTTAGAAGAGGTTTGACCTTGTTATGGTAATTTAGGTATAGTTGTTGCTTGATTAGTTCAATTTTAGTTGTATTAGTTTTATACTTTTTAGCGATTATTTGTATAACTTGTTTCACGAGATCATCATAAGTCTTTCTGACTTCCACTCTTGTTATTCCTGAATCCACTCTGAACTTAGTTCCTTTTCTACAGATTTGTTTGAGTTTTTCTTCCCTGATTATATCAAGATTTCCTGTAATTATATGCCCATGTACATTATCCACAAATTTTTGTAACAATGGGTGTGTACAAATACAATTATTTTTGATAATTTCTCTATGGGTGTTATCATTTAAGTTTTTTAAGGAAGAATTGTAATTATATATCCTACTAGATAGGGTATTATTGTACTTATATATAACTCTGAAAGGAATAAAATCACTTCCCTCTCCGTTATTACATACTATTCTCTTGATAACGGGAGAATTAAGGATTTTATTGAAGGGAATCTCATAAATATTCTACTTTTAAAATTATTTGTAATGTTATGGTATTCTTTATTGTGTTTTGTTTTGTTACAAATAGTGTTGTTATTATAATGAAAGTATGCTAATAAGCAAAAAATCAAAAATTTTGTGCTGGTATTGACTGTATTTAAGAAGTCACTATTTAGGGACAATTTGATGATTTTTGTTATTTCAACTTTACGTAGCTTTTTAAATAGCTTATAAAATTCATATGGCTTATAGTCATTTTTTTTGGATGTTATTTCCTCCAATACTTGTTCATATGTGGTACCTTTTTGTTTTTTATTGATACGTTTCCCTCTATTATTCCTTTGTTTAACAATTTTAATAGCAAAGAAAGGAGGATTATTCTTAGACATAATAGACATGCTATTGTCAGTTATATTGCCATACCCTTTTATATTATCGTTTAAGCCAAACGGATAAGGAGTCATTAATAATTTAACCCAAAATAATTCTTTTCCCAACAATATAGCCTTATCATTTGTATTTAATGAATCCAATACTGTTACGTTTATACCTTTTTTGCACTTATAGAAATGATTATACAGCGTTGTGCGTACTTTCTGTTTATAAATATTGTTAATGTGTTCACCTATTCTGGTTTTTAGTTTTCTAGTAGTCATACCAACATATTGTATTCCACAGTCATTACAAGTTAGACAATAGATAACGTTTTTAGAATTGCAATTAGTATTTACTTCTTTGTACGTATTAATATGTAAACCTGTGACATTTGAAACTATATAATTATTTGTGTTAGTAATACTACATATTCTGCAACCCCTATTACATTTACAACCCTTATTTGTATTACCGAATTCTTTAATGACATAGTTGTTGGTCTCTGCCCTTACCTTTATAAAACTAGTTTTGGTATAATAATTGAATGCATTGGGACCCGAGCTGTTTTTTGACCTGGGATCTAAGCGAATGGGCGGTCAAACCCATGCGCAGAGAGGAGTCCGCCTAAGGCTTTGGCAGGGCTGCTGCCCAGGGGATGACGTACCCTGTTTGTTCCCATAGGAACGACTAGCGTGGGGGGCGCCAAAAATTGACCCCTCTTGTCATTTTTGATAAGTCAAGTTATCATTAAGACCAGTCTGAGCCATTCATTTGCTGTAGTTGGTGATCGGATTGACTCCCTTCCTGTGGTGGCTACGGTAAGCTCTGATGGGCCGATGCCACGAATCATACCTTTCAGCGGTTCAGGCGAGGATTCCCTACAATTCTCTCTATGGCTCCGTCGCCTCAAAGGTGTGATGCGGATGAGGTCTACAACTTGGACCGCGCAGCAGAAGGCCTCCTTCTTGATCGGGTACCTCGACGGGGCGCCACTTACCTTGAGTTCCAATCCCTTACGGGTCAACTCACTTAGTACCCTCCTCTCATATTCATAACATCGGGGTTCCCACCACTTTTAACGCTTCGGCCCTTGCTCTTCCGCTTACGATCTTTCACAATCTCATACTCACAAATCTTAGCGAGCTGGTCCAGGACCACCAGTGGAAAGAGCTTTGGTCCTCGGTATCAACAGATACTTTCTGGCACTCCCCACAGGCAGGCGCGGTGGTCACCTCCGTTCCGGACCACACTCTCTCATTCTCCGTCTGGTCTTCCATATTCGGTTCTTGGTCAGGTTTCGACGTATGGGTACTCATGTGTTGCATCACTGTGTCCCTCGGTCTTATCAAAACCGCCTTCATTTTATATTGCAACATATATTACCCGGGCTGGTCATTAAAACTTCAAGAACTCCCGTGGGGTACGAGCAGGTTCGCAGGACCTAGTCCCACTTTCATCCCAGAGCAACGTGCTATACTCCCCACTCTGATGTGTGCCAAGCCCGTCCGCGACTCCGTAGAGCTTGCACAGGTAGCCATCGACGCCACATCTTCATGGTCACCCAGAGCAACGATGGCACCCGTTAATGTCTTGTATTTATCGGATCGGGACCGCTTCTTTGTAACACAAATCCCTATTCGGGTCAATAGCATCCAAGTACTCGCGCTGGTCGATACTGGCGCTTCGATCACTATTACAACCGCCGCTTCAGCGCCTCTATTTAGGGTGTTCAATATCAATGCTAGCGACGTTACCAGCGCCATAGGTATGGCAGGGGTACCAGTCAAGCTAGTGGGTTGCGCTCCACTCCTATTCCAAATAGGCTCAGTGTCCTTCGAGCAGACGGTCTATTTTACCGAATCTGCTTGCATCCCGGATGATGTCGAGGCCTACAATATCATCCATGGCAATGATTTGCTTCGACGTCTCCCGGCTTGGACTATCGATTACACCACCCGCACGTTCTCTATGGCGGGTCAACAATTAAAAATATTGTGCGTATCCCCGGTCAGTAACGAAGAGGGGCTAGGACAACCAATACCGGTCCGCGTCGCGGAAACGATTGTTCTTCCGCCGTCCTCCGAAACCTTTGTCCAATGCACCACGGACTCAAACACTTCTGCTCCCCTCATGCTGGTGTCCCAAAACACCAAACTCGCAGAACGCTCGCTGATGGTAACGCCAGCTGTATTTAACCCCGGTAAAGCCCTTTTACTGGTAACCAATCCCTCCCCTAAACCGGAAACCAGCATAGCATATAAAAGTCAGCATATTTCCTCAGCAGTAGTTCTATCTCCATTTGCGTATCTCCCTTCATGTTCTATTCTCTGTGTTCCGAACTCTCCTCCCCTCATTGAAAGAGTTTCTTCTAGGGCTGATAGCCCCGATTGTGAGAATGTATCTTCTAGGGCTGATAGCCCCGATAGTGAGGAAACCGCTCACCTGACCGGTATCGACCTATCTCAGGCCGAGGTTTCTGATGAGGAGCGTGAACAGTTAGCTCAGTTATTCCAAAAATTTTGCTATAGAATTTCCGCTGGTTCGTACGACTTAGGCTCCTATGACGACTCTGAGATAGTAATTAGGACCACCACCGAGACACCCCCCACTCGCTTTCGTCCACCCCGAATTCCAGTGAAGTATCAGAAGAAACTTGACGGCCATATCAATAAACTGTTACGGGCGGGGCGCATAGTTGAGAGCGACACACCATGGGTACATAATACGGTGCTGGTCAAGAAAAGGGATGGGTCGCTGAGAGTGTGCCTGGATTTCCGCCCACTCAATGACATCACGATCCCCGACCACTACCCTTTGCCCAGAATCGAGGATATACTCGCCAAAGTAGCCGGTCATAAATTTTACACCACTCTAGATTTGGCTTCTGGGTACATGCAGCTCCTCCTTTCGCCAAGCAGCCAGGAGAAGTGTGGGTGGGCTACCCATCGGGGAATTTATCAATTCGTATATCTCCCTTTTGGTCTGAAAAATGCCGGTGCTTACTTTTCTCGAGCAATGTCCCGTATTCTGGCAGGCCTTGAGTCTAATTGCTTAGCCTACCATGACGTCATCGTCATCTTCGACAAAGATTTCCCTAGTCACCTTGAACCTTTGCGTAAAGTATTTTATAGGTTTCACCTGTATAACATCAAGGCTTCAGGGAAGAAGCCCACTGAAATCGCCCCATCACATATGAACTTCTCAGATCACAAGATATCCGGAACTTCCTACTCAGTTTATCCAGCCTGCTGCTTCAGGTCCTCTCCTCGGTCACTCGGCTGATTCTCTCTCTTATTCTTCTGTTACTTGCAGCTGCGGTGCAGCCGATAGTCAACGTCTCTCTTCATCTTCTCCTCCTTGCGGAGTATCTCCGATGGACAAATCGGAGCCCACCATCACCGTTCGTCCTTTTGCTCTTCTCGCCATGGTAGGACGGCTAAGGGATGCGACGTGTGACATTGGTGACGTCCACCAACTAAGACCTCATGCAAACGACCCTCGGGAATCGAGCCCCATCCTCCACGTGCTCGTAGTGTAATGAGCATCCTTCTCGGAACACTTGCGGTACCGGTGGCCCCCTGTCACGTTTCCTTTGCCTTCATAGATCTTCTGGGCGAATCCGCACGCGCGGCTAGCAAATCTTATTACAATGAGATCGAGGCCAACACCTGCAGGATGGTTATTCGCGAGCTTTTCCGCAAGGGCGTCCCTGCGACGGCCATTTGCGTAATCACTTTTTACAGGGAGCAATACCGTCGCCTGCAGGAGCCGATGGCAGAATTCGCTGTGGAGCTGACAACGGTCGACTCCGTTCGCAGACGCGAAAAGAAAGTTGTTCTCTACTACAAGAACACACTTTTCTCCAGATACGGCCGACTTCCTTGACGACTACCTCCGCCTGAACGAATATACCGCTGCCGCCAGGGGCACTTTATCTTCGGCCACGCTGACTCGCAAAGGCAGGTCCCCACGCCTGGAAGTGCGTCATGGAGTGGGCCGACTCGCTGAACGCAGTCCTACCCCAGGACATGCTTACGAGGTTCTTCGGCCTCATCTAGACACACACACAGTGAGCCAGCTCCTTTTCCCTCCTTTTCCCCTTATTTTACCTTCTTTTTTAAGTCCGGGACGGACTTGGGGTAAAGGTGGGAGGTGTAAGGGATTCGCCGCGTCGGCGGCGAATGGTGGTTTTTCCTTGAGATGTTTTGCCATGACTCATCTGAGCTTTACAGGGCGTGGCAAGAGGAGGACGCGCGGCTCCGGGGAGACAGCTGCTTGCACGGTCCGAGGACGCTCGGAACCGTTCCTCTCGATTCCCTGGGCGATGCCCTCGACAGCCTTCATCCCGCTCTTCGGAGGATCTCTCTGTGATATCGCGCCATGCATCTCGCCTATTGTCCCATTGTGTATCTTACCTCTATGCTATTTTGTAGACTCTCGTTGTATATATATATTCAACACCTTTCATGGAGTTGTTCATGCATTAAGGATAAATTTTAGTATATTCTATGGCTAGAAGCAGAGCACATGAAGAGCACCTTCCGCTGGGCGCGCTCGCTTACTATGGGGAACTTGCTCTTTCTACAACATCATCGATGTTGTTGAGCGTGAGTATGACAACGTTATTGGCGCCTGTGCCGATAATTAAGGAGCTTGATCGTGAATATAACCATCCTTCTGGGAGTGGGGGGAAATACGCCAAAAAATCGCGTCAGCGGCGTCGCACTCGCGGCGCCACCAATACGACTTGCGAATCGACTTTGCTCTTGGAAGCCCGGCAGAGCGTGGCTGCGTCACTTCTGCACTCCAGCCATGCCACACTGCCTCCTCCAGCCACGCCACCCTGCCTCCTCCACCTTTACCACACTGTCACGCTTGAAGGCTGCCAGCACTACCACTGGCACTCGCACCCGCCGCGCCGCTCGCCGCGGGCGGCCACGCGATTTTTTGGCGTATTTCCCCCCACCTTCCTTCTGGCACTGTGTTCGAATTTCAGTGAAAATACCATTCCAACATGGGATGGGAAGGTGTTTCACAAAAATGTTAAAAACGTTTAGGAGTCAACTCACGCAGGTTTCTGCGTGAGTTGACTATTTTGCCAGCCGCAGACGACGGCGTCTATAGATAATGCGCAGCGTTTGCAAAATTCTTGACCCAATCACATTACAGTATGGCGATTGAGGCCGCTTCGTATATTGGCACAGTGCCAATACGAAGCGGCCTCGATCACCATACTGTAGTGTGATTGGGTCAAGAATTTTGCAAACGCTACGCATTATCTATGGACGCCGTCGTCTGCGGCTGGCAAAATGGCTGCGCCATTTTGATGCCGGTGCCGGCGTCAACTAACGCAGACACTAGTATGACCGCGGCTAGTATGACTACGCCTTCTAGAGGGGGTGTAAAACGCGGTTAGATTAGGAGTGACGAGATGAGATCGTGTAAAGTGGAGGTAACACATGGGAAACCAGCTAGACGAGCTGATTGATGGCTGCACCGATCAAAGTACGGTCGCTTGCACGAAGTTATCAGCTTGGAAATACGTCAGTATGGAAACACGTCCTTCACTTATATTAACCCAGCACAGGCTTGAAGGAGTGAAGAAAGGAAGATTGTATTAGACTGCCTTCGGGTTTCCCGTGTTTATCTTCAATTTTGCTTTACTTAGCATCTCCTCTTTCACAGAAAAAAAAATTTGATTTGATCTCAAAATGGCCTAGTGAAACAATCTTTTGCACGTTGCAAACATACGTGATCGGCTTTCAATAACATCGTTCGTGAACATGGCTTTAAAATAATCTGAGGACGCGGCCAGCACATTGCGGTGAGCGTTGATGCGTGTTCCCTGAAAGCTTTCACACTTCATGACGTTGAATCGCTCATTATCCTAAGCAGACTACCTCAGCTATCAGGACCACATCACAGAGTAGAGAGTCGGCACGAAGTTCTGCCAAATTAGTTAGCAGAAGACGATTGTGCTCTGAGCTCTGAAAATGATACCTGGATATCCATGGTGGAGGTTACTCCACTGGTGTAGAGTTTTAATCAAGAGCACATTTACTATGAGTTTTTCTTCTTTTGGGTAGAAAACAGCAATGCGTGTTAGCCAAATATGGAAATATGTACAAAGTACTAAATAATGCACTCTAATCCCTATCGACCGAGAACATTTGACCCCAACTCAAACGTTATAAGGGCAGTATTGTGCAGTACCTCCAACCGCTACTATCAGAAAATCTAAATAATTTGGGCATCGGAACATTTTCTTTTCCACTGCTGAAGTGGGGAACGCATTTCTCATTGAGCAACCAATATTTAAAGAAACACTCTAAATGTCTTTGCAGGTAATCGCTCATAGTTGCTCAGAGAATGGCTTAGGGAGGCAACATAAAAAAACTGCAAAAATACAACAACATAAGGCTATCCTAACTTACAACTTCGACGAAAGTACAACTGCGCGTAGTTACAAGTACCTTAAAGGAATCGTCCACGGAAAATGAGTTTTTGTATTACCCATATGTTTATGTTGTATTTGCCTAATGTTGGCCTCATGCAAAATTTCACGCGAAAAAATGTGAATCTGGCTGAGATACAGCACCACAAAGTGCGGTCCCAGTGGGCGGGGCCTCCGTGTAAAAGCCTCGTCTCGTCTTCCGCCGCCGTTGGGAACGGAGAGTAGGACTGTTTACGTAACCTTCTGTTCCTACAACGCGTCTCAGACCACGGCGGACGCGGTACGAGGCTTTTACAGGGAGGCCCCGCCCACTGGGACCGCACTTTGTGGTGCTGTATCTCAGCCAGATTCACATTTTTTCGCGTGAAATTTTGCATGAGGCCAACATTAGGCAAATACAACATAAATACATGGGTAACACAAAAACTCATTTTCCGTGGACGATTCCTTTAAGCTCCTTACAAGAGAAGGATGGTAGGTCGAAGTGGCCTCTTGGGATTAGGATCATACCAGGAATAGGACTAGGGTGCTATGCCAGTCTGCTTTCCTTCTCTGCTATGCGTCTCTATGAGCAGAATTATAAGGGTCTGAAGAGAAGCAATTCAACATACATACGATAGGCTAGGGCTATGCGTTTCATCTCGATAGCTGAGTGATTAGTTGCTAGGACTCAAATTTGAGACTACACCAGTTCGGGGTGTGTTGCAAGTGTTCCGATTTTAGAGGTCGGCACCGAATTGGGTCACCGCGCACGGCGACGCTTCGCGAATTGTCCGAATGGTGGCGCGTCCTGCCGTCTGGGCTCTCCCAAATTCGCCTAAGCCTTTGTAGGGAGGAGCTTTGGCAGCGTGTTTTTACCTGTCTTTACCTGATTGCAATCCGCCGCGCAACCTGACCTGACCTCACCAATCGGAACACTTGCACTCCACCCCACCAGTTCGCATCCTACCTGGATGGAAATGCTCTCTAAACATTATAAACAGAGCTACAAAAGGCTTTGCTGAGGAAATTAGTCAAATTTCAGAGTTTCACTATGCACATTTTCAGCTGGCCTTCAACCAACATGTTCTTCATGGCAAATCCATTAATCGTGAATCTATCAACCGTTCGCAAGAATGTACAATGGCCACACGGTGGATTCTGAAATGCGAACAGTGTTGAAGACGACACTAGACCCGTTGTGGAAGAGTGACGAAGAGAAGTTCCTCTTGAGAACAATTTCCGAATCGACCCCATCACCTCCGACACTGATGAGGTCGAAAAGGTTATTATCCGCGAACGTTCCTATCTGGCTAGAAACTTGCATCCGGAGGAACACCCTCTCGACACGAGCCATTTGGCGGCGGCGCCTGGCTCTTTCCCGTCAACCATGTACCATGTTCGGAATTCAGCCACATCGGAAATCTGCCTAGAAATTACATATTTCACCCCATCATAATTCGAACTGGTGTGCTTACTTCTGGCCACTAGTAAGGCAAATTCTTAAAATAGGGTCGTGATAGGCTCCCCTATATCGGGAGTTCGCGCTTCAAACGCTTCTTGGTTTTCACCACTTCGCTCTAGATAACCAAATTTGTTGTAAAATGAAAATTGCAATAAAGAAGAACTGGAAATGTGCACTACAATATTTTGGGAATTGACCCTTCTTCAGAAACGATTTTTCGTGGCTAGATCAAGTAGAAAAGCGATGTAAATCTCTGTTTATAATGTTGAGAGAGCATTTCCGATCAAATGCAAAAGAGTTGGTCCAGCAAGGATGCGAACTGGTGAGGTCCCAAACTTAAATCCCAACAGCTAACCACTCAGCTATCGAGATACAACACATAATCAGACCCTTGTAACTCTGCTCATAGAGGTGCATAGCAGATATGGGAAGCAGATTGGCAATAACACAGTAGCCCTATCCCTGGTAGGATCCTCATCTCAAAAGAGAACTTTGACCTACAAGCAGATCTCGCACACGTGAAAGCATTCTCTAGTCCATCACAGACCACACGGCTTTAGTGCGCCGCGCCACTGAAAACTCGTCCACGCAAAGATCAAAGAGTGGTGGTCTTATCTCCAATTCGACTCGATTTTTTTCTTTTTTGCTGCATGTTTTTTCTTTTTACTGCATTCTTTGGCACCTCTTGTGTTATTATCGAATGCAAGAAAATGCTTCCGCTGTCACTGGCAGCAACTCTTTTTCCACCTTCATCTGCTTGCAATCCAATCCGAAATGATTCGCGCGTGCAACACTCACAGTTAATGACCGTGTTAAGACACTCTACACGAGGCATTGAAAAATGTTTAGCTGATCCATACCTTGAACTTACGAATGTGCTCAGCTTTTTCTGCCACATTTGCACTTTTCCTGACTTCATGGATTTCCGAAGATGTTTCGTTATCGTTGGACATCCCTAGGCCTTTGATATTTCGCAATACGTTAAGTGTTTCGTAACAGATATTTCACAGCACCAAGAATGATACCGAAAATGGCCATGGATTCAATAAGATTTGAAAAAGATGAAATCATTAAGCCACAAAATTGTAAGTAATGGAGAGTGACATGCATTGATTGACGCTTTTTCTTGTTCTCATTTTTTGGAAGTACACGCAGCCGTTTTCGCCAGCTGCCACTGTTCCTTAGCAAGCGGTGTCGCATTTTCAAGACTAGCCACTCATTTTGGTGCCCTCGTCTCTCACCTGGCATCACCCCACAGTCTTCACTTTGCAAAGCCTTAGATGAGATGAGAAAAGGTTCCCTCCCAAACTAGCTTTAGGCAAAAAACAGGCAATAATTGCTGCGAAAGCTGAATAGCGCGTAGTTGCCTCTTCTCCCCCCATGTAATGATTTAGGATGAGTTCGAAGGACACCATTTACTGAAATTACATCCTCCCTCAAAATTACAGCACTCAAAGACAGCAAGGAGAAATCGCTGGTTAGCATAACACAGCATGGTATTTGAAATCAATTGCGAAAGTTCTTAGAAAATAGTTCGCCATACTAAAGAAAACCAATCATAAAAGAGTGATGTTTAGGATTTAGCGCAACTGCCACCTCCAAGGCGGCTCCCGTAGAGACGGGAGATGTAGGTTGGCCAGGCTGCGTTCATACCAAATTGAATGAGAGTTTTCGCGCATCGGGGCATCCGCGATTTGGGATTTTTGGCCTGGCCACGTCACTCTGTCAACCGCGGTCAGTTACGCGGCGCGAGCCAACATGCCGTTATTCTTTTTCTCCACTTTGCATTTCTTGATTTTCGATATCTTACTGAAAGTCGATATCTGTTATGGCAAATATCCAAAATCGCGGATGCGTTAATACTCTCACTTTTCGATCAATACCCATCTTATCCTTTACGCAGTGCGCCAATTCTCTCAACCACGGAGGCGCAAATGCGCTCATTTTCTCGATCGATACGTATATTTAAGTTTACGCCGATGCGCCAAAACTCTCATTCAGTTCATTCAGTTTGGGTGTTAATGTAGTTTGGGGGGGGGGGGGGCACTCATTGTCGCGCCGTCCTTCCTCACTCGAAACCGTTCTACGATCAACGTTTGTATACTCGAGTGTATATTTTTACCCAAGCCTTATTTTAGGGGAGTAGAGGCTTCCCCCTGAACTAAGGCTTATTGTTAGGCTAAAAACCTAGGCAAGAATAGTGCCGGACGCCGAGCTCAGAGGAGTGGCTCCCAACTACATTAGCACCAAAAAAGTCGGCTTAGAAGATACAGCGGGGATTCTGGAACATGGGACCTCTAGTGATGAGTGATCCCCTCGCTGAGAAAACAGAAGGCATTGAATCACGTCATAGAGATCCACTTGAACAACAGCTTCGAAGGGGTAATTAGCTGTAAGGGCCGCGCCAAACGACTGTCTCCCCTCCATCCCTTTTTTTATCATTGATTATTATCATTATACCAATATCAAGCATTTCAGATTTTGAACTATGGAAGGTTTCCGTAGCTTTCTTGGTTCCAGAGTGTGTAAAATTCTATAAGAATTTCAACTTTGTGTGAGTCCCATGCATTTTTTCCTTGTATTACGCCAAAAAGTACTCTGCTCCTGGTGCACAATACACAGATGCACCGAACATTCAAAAGCTGGGCAGTGCGCGCATATTTCGAAATATGGCGGGTATCCATTATTTGATCCAGGGTCAAATACTGCACACTTCATTTTCGCAGACAATTTGAGATAACCTCAATCATAGCCTTTCGAATGCTATGTTTATCCGAAAAGAACACCAATAAACAGGTGAATTCTGCTCTAAGCAGTCTTAGAAGAATTGAGAGAGGCGATACAAATATCGCTAAATTTTTCCGAGTTTGATCTCAAAACAACCTCTGTACCTGTCGACACTTCTTCGTCCATCCTGTTCCTCAATAGTCCAAAGTTCATAACGATTCATAAGCTTCGGTGAAGTTCTGTTTGTTTTGTTTTTTTGGTGTTCCAGACCGAATCGATCTCTTTGGAGTATTTTTGGATGATTGAATTTTTAGGAAACATTTGGCGTGAAACCCGTTCTCACCTGTGCCAGCGAAAATGATAAGTCTTTGAAGGTCTTCGTGCCATTATATGATTATCGTGCATTATCACGCTTCCAGATCCCTTATGTGAATGAACAATCTCCGAAAGCGTATTGTACGAAATGCCCCCCTCCCTCCTATTCATTGGCGTAGCATGGAGATGCTTTCGCGACATCGAGAGCGGCGTCTCCGACGAGTTGCGGGCCCACCGCAGGCTTTTGTCTGGGGCGCGAGGGCGCTTTGGCAAATTAAAAATGTTCGGCGTTCGAGAATTCCGGTTGTTGTTGTCTCCGCTTATTCGCTGGTGGGGACGAAACACCATCCTCCACTGATTATCACTGTAGTAGCCATTGATCCTTGATTCTTACTTAAAAAAAGAAAGCTAAAATAATCCAGTGGTTCCGTTTGTCGAATTTGTTGATATCTATTTCTTTGGCACTTCTCATTTTTCGCATAGTCTTTGAGTAGCTTTTCTATACCTTTTTGAATTCTCTTGTTCTATGAGCCGTTCTGATCCTAAATCACTTTAGAGATGTACTCGCCGCTACTAAACCGGTCCACTGCGATGTCAGCTGCCATGGAAAGTACCTGTTTGGATAACACCTCTACAGGAATGCAGAAGAGGTAATCGATATATTCTTGTTATGAACCTTATAGGTTGTAGAGATATTTTCGCAGCTTTCGTATTTTTTCACATCTATTTTCAGGCCGAAAATGAGACGTTAATTCGTGAAAAATGATCGTTATTTATCTCTATTCATTTCCTGTATGAGAATATATATTTAATATCATCAAGTTGGAAAATCAAGGAAATAGGACTTGATAGAGAAAAATGAATTAAAATATAAATTTGATATCAGATCATTGTGATGGCTGCCTTGGCCCTCGGCAGCACTCGTGAAGAAGCAACCTAAACTGTCGCGAGAAATCCTCACCTTATCTCAGGCCTAAGGATTAGAACAGTCCAAATGCGCTGTACAATAGCACTGGGTGCTCTCTTAATGATGGCCAGAACTCTGTGGAATTTCGCAGAAAAAAACCGAGAACAGATAAATTACCCCTACAACTGAATATTCGATCACGTGTTGTGGGTGATCGTTTTGCTGATCCTCCACTTTCCTTTGTCGGTAGGGTAAACTATGTTTTTTGGATTGCGGTCGCAGAAATAATCGAGAATATCGATTGATGAGGAAAATATCTTACAGCGGGCTACATCTGCTTCTCAGTACTAGCCTGATTTCAAACTTCGCGAGGTTTTCCACTTGGATCAGAGGTCGCGGAATTGCGTACGAAATTGTATGAAATTGCGAAGTCGCAAAATCACAGAATCGCCAAGTCTGATTTCAGCCTTGCTCAAGTCAACTTGAAATCGCAGCATCACGGATAGAATGTGGCCCATCTGAATCTTTTGTGACCCTTCTGCCATTGCAACTAAGCTTCATTCGCTGATCGTGCTTATTGTGGTAATTGCTTTTTTCTAACGACGATTAACATACAACGACACAAACATTTGCTGTTCAGATTTTCTGGTGATAATCTAGCAGACTCGCCTGCCAAAACTCCATCATTCCTTTTTGGGCAAAAGAGGCGGTGCGTAGCGCCTGCAACACCATCATGTAAGTTTCAAGCCAATTGTGGGTTCCATTTTCTTTATGTGTAGTGAATTTGGACGAGAGTGGTCTGTGGTCTCGTATCTTACTTAATTCTTGCTTTACAGACATGAACAACCCATATTCTGGTCAAAATGCCCCGTCAAACGACATTTTCGCTTCGCCAATACCAAGTCAATTGAGAGGTGAGATTTCACTGAAATAATTTTGTTCCTCTCTGCGAAGTGAACGATTGAAGGAGAATCTGCTGGACAACGGGAAATCAGTGCACTGGTCACCATCTCTGGTAAAGAACGAGCACATCCTTACGATACTTCTCGTCCCGCGCTCAGAACCTTGCCATCTCAGTCGTCGGGACAGTTTCCTCCTTCTTCTGATCTCAGTCCAGATAGTATTTGCGAAATAATGATTTTTTCGTCAAGTGTATGACATCTATTCTTTCCAGCCCCTCCCCTACGATAATTGCCGATGACATCGAACCAGCACGGAAGGTGTCGCGTCAGTCAATGAGCATTCCTGTGACAGATTCGTCTTTCCCCTCAGCGGCAGCTTCGCGAATAGTAGCGGAGCAGGCACAGTCGCCTGCTGAAACATGGGTTATCTTTTATGGTTTTTCACCTGAACAAGCGGCTCACTTCTCTCGTCATGGTGAAATGGTTGGTCACCAGGTTAGTTAGTTCTTTGGTGTCTGTTTTTGGAATTAGAACGAGATCATTATGTATCAGGTGTTTGATGTGTTTCTTCTTTATTGAAAAATGTGTTTTGGCAGAATAATCTTGGGAAGCCATATTGTATTAAACATAATATACTATTTCCTGTATGATACCATCATGTTCCTACATTTCTTCGTGTCAAAGTGGGTAACCTCGATTTCCATGAGAGCAAGGCTGCTTACAAAAAATTCTCTTCTGTTCTTACGACATCGCTCCTTAGCGTAATTTTTGTTTCGAGCTCTAAACCACCATGTCGTTGGAGAAACTAGGAAGACCTCTTTGCCTTGTTCTACGCCAGTGCGTCAACAAGGTGCTGGCATATCCTGGCAGACCTGTGTGGACAAGTTGACCATCAATGTGATTATGATGAACCTTCTAGAAAAATGGATAAGAGAAAAGAATCAGTTATTGCTATGTTCTGATGCATGGAATGTCTTTTGAAAGTCTGATTTTTGAACTCCGGAAGGGAATGGAAGTTTTGTGTTGTGCCATCTCAGCTTCCCAGTTGAGGAAATTGAATGCACATCCGCTATTCATGTCATATTCAGCACGACAGGCTCTCCCACGCCATGCATCTCTTATTGACTCTTCATTACGGATTGCCGTGATTCCTTGCATGGACAAGATAGAGGTAGTAGCGAGCTTATGTCTACTGAATTGTTATTGATAAGTGTATATGTGCAGGATATTGTGGGTGCGGACGCGTCGCAGATGGTTTCACCACTTTTCAATCGATCGTCTGTGGTTGATGAAGCGATAAAAGAAGAAATTCCGAATGAGATCCCCTCAATCACTCCAAGAAAGGAAAACCAGGACTCTCTGAACGACTTGATGAGGTGCTACTGGCTGATCGACTTATTTCACAACTCTTCATGTGGTGAATGAATTGTAAAACGAAATTTTCAGTCGTTCTCGTATGTCATTGGCATCTAAAGCAGGCATGCGATCTCTCACTATCCCGTATGGAAGTCGTAAGGACAATATGGTTTGTGCTCCTCATCTCATAATTGAAAACAAATCATTATTTTGCCTTTTATCTCACATCCACTCCTACAAGGTTAACTTTGTCGAGATCTTCTCTGTCAGATCTCTCATACTGCATTTTGAATGAAGATTTTCTCCAGGACGCTCAGCCGATGAAACACGACTCGATAATGAACAGATTGTGGACGGCCGTAGGACTGTGATTGATTCTCTGCAAGTATTCCTCGATATTCTCAATTATTTGAAATCTTATTGATATTTGTCGTTATTTTCTTATTCTGTGAATGATGCTTACCTATGTGTTGTTTATGCTACTGCAGATCAAAAGTGTTCTGATTACATACTGCGGCTAATTGTTGAAAATTATCGGTGGTTTATGCTCTACCAGTCGGGTTCGCCGGCTAACGCCGGCCAATCCTCGTGGGGCGGCTTCGCCGCTTCCGCAGGATGGCTTTGCGGATTTCAGCTTTGTAGCGGAGAGCGACTTTTGGCGGGTGTATGTCGTTTGGCGCGGCCCCTTGCAGTTGATTTGCCAATGGGGCCCATGGGCCATTGCTGCCATCCTAACGCCGGCTTCACATCACAGAATCTTCAGATGTTTGTAGTTAATAATTGCCATACAAAAGACTTCGTTAAAATGAAACTGCGAATTACTGACTTTTACCAACTTCATTTCATTACACTGGCGAACTAAACGTGGATTGTGGCAGTTTTTCCCGCTTTCGGCTTTTTTTCGTCTCCATCATTTTCAGCAACGGGAAACACTGCTTGCTCACCCGGGAGTGGTTGTGTCACGATCATTTAGAAGTTGTTATACGAGCTTCCTCTCAGTAATTTGCAGTGCTTCTTAAATAAGGTCCTTTATGTGGTAATTACCACTCACATAAATCTGAGGGTTCAGTGATATGAACGAGTTATTCGTCACAGAAGATGCGTCGAATGGTCGGTATTGGGGTGGCAACTACGGCCCATGTGTCCCATTGGCAAACTAGCTGCAAGGGGTCGCGCCAAACGACCGTCTCCCACATTTGGCTCGCCGCTGGCGCGGCGAGCCGGCTTCGCATGCGCGCTGCGCGCGCCTTGTAACAGGAATAGGCCTTGATATGGATAATATGCGGCTTGTATATATTGTAAGCAAACCTCCAACTATCAACGGCGTTGGTTGGAACTAAAAGACACCATACCCTCCCATAACCCCTGCCCACTGAAGGCAGATCCCCCTTCAAAGAATGGCAGGATTCGATCGGAACACAAAAAGAAAATTGAAGCATTTAATAAGACCCCCTTCCCACCGTTGATCCAAGTGTGTAAGGCACAATCGGAGATGGGCAAGCCACGTCAAAAGGAGCGGCAGCAGTTTGGCCTCAGCTGAATGCCGAGAGATACCAACCTCCTCATAACACCACTTCCTAATGGTAACGGAGGACAAACAGCTACTTAGTGAATAAGGTACTAATATTGGAATCATGGCGGAGCTAGGCTTAGACTTATGTGCTCTGTACACATGGGTTGGCCCCTACCCGATCCTAACCTGCCCGACCTCCACAGACCCGTGCCTAACTTGCTTGTTGTGTGCTCTCTACACTGGTCAGTCCCTACCCAGTCCTTACTTGCGCAACTTCAACAGACCCTTTCCTAGGTTGCCCGATTTTCAGCACCTGAGCGAGGACCTAAATTCGTGTATTCATGGATTTCAGCGCAAGCCCTTCCGATGGTGAGTGGAGCTAGGCTTAGAACTTATGTGCTCTGTCATATGGATCGCCCCCTACCCAATCATAAGATGACAACCTAGTGAGTGACGAATTTGCACAAGGTTGATGTTTAGCCTCTTCTGGAGAAATGCTCATTAAATAAGCATTGGGCCGTCGATGTTTAAGTAGTTTGACACGCTGTATGAGTATTGGGGGAGCTATCTAGACAGAACAGGTTGAGTTTTTGATATGCACCGCGCATTCGAGGTCCATTCAGGATTGTGATATCATCTGGAAGGTTACACAATATTGTGCCCACAGGGCTAACACGTTCAGGCCATCCTTTCTGAATACGTCTACACAGTACCATCCGAACATCATGAAGTGGGAGGTGACTAGAAGCGCCAGCAGGTACCCTAATCACTATCGTATCTTTGGTGGCCTGCGAAAATGCAAAGCGATCCCAGATTAATACTCACAAATCCACAGTTTTTTCCACATTCATAAGGGGAAGGTACTTGTATGGCAGAAAAATTTTTGTTCGAAATTTTAGGATGAGAATCGTTGAGCGTCAGAAGTATTTATGCCTCGAAGAAATGCCAGTTGTTTTTGATGCTTTCAAATAGGAGCCTACTAGTGATTGCACAGCAGATGTTTGAGGGCGGTAGGTGGGGTGTTGTATTGTTAAGACGGGAAATGGAAACACGCGATTCGCCAGTTAGCACCTTCATACTCTGCGGCGGTGCTGACGTGGCTGCGTTAACAGGCAACAAGGCAGAGTGGCACGGTCCGAGACGCAGAGACAACGCAGCCAAACCCTGCCGTCGGACTGCAAAGTAGGTAGCTGAGCTGAATGTATCGGGAACTATGCGTGACATAGGAGGAGGTTTTAAAACTTGAAGTTCGCAAACCATTCTTTCTTAATGTCGTTTAAACTGTAGTTTTAGATTTCTCATACTATCAGAAGTAAAATTGCCAGAGCTCCTTAGTTGGAAGGCGAACTGCAGATTCGCATGGCATTAGTATTATTGGCCCGCTATAGTAAGCGCCGAGTTTTTACAGAACTACATAACAAGGTAGGACAGCAATTGCTAATCACTAATTTACGGTAACATAATGATTAGGCAACACGACGAAGCCGACAGTAACAAGTTGAACAAGTTGCCGGAAGGAGGTGAAGCCGACTGCAGCAATGTCAAGAATGGAATGGGCAACGTTAGAGCAGACACAAAGTCAGAGAAAATTGGCGGGCTTGGGACGAACAAATAGTAGGGCCATTGGCGTTCAAATGCACCGCTTGCAGAGAGCGAAAATGCTCTCGCGACTCTGCGTACAGACCTAACGCTACGGGTTATGACGGATTATGGCAGTTATGACGGATTTCCGCGCGCGACGAGCGGCTCTCCGGGCGCGAGTACAGTGGCACGGCATGGCAGCCTTCAAGCGAGGCAGTGTGGTATGGGTGGAGGCAGGGTGGCATGGATACAGGAGGCAGTGTGGCATGGGTGGAAGTGCAGAGGGTGACGCAGCCACGCTCTGCCGGGCTCCCAAGGGCAATCGATTCGGCAAGTCGTACTGAGGGCGCCGCGAGTGCGACCGCCGCGAAGCGATTTTCCGTCATAACTGCACACACCCTAACGCTACACATCCGAATGATGATGAGATAGCCCATGGTGATTGCTGGCATCGATGCCTACTGATATATAATGTCCTCAGTTGTTGTGCTCACCAACTTTTTCACACTGCTCAATTCTGACCATTTCCCCATTTTTTCCGATCCTCCGAGTGAATAGCTTTCTTTTGTAAATAAGTTGTAGAAGAGTACAGAGGCATTACATACTATACTTCGAGTGTACATAGAGGCGGACATAGAGGCGGAACATATTTTTGGAAAGAAGAACCACAGGCACAAATAACGGAGGGGAGTTTACAGGAAAGATCCAAGTTCCTCACTAAGGTCTGGCGGACCCGCATTTAGCCTACAAGTGAGCGTGAGCGTCGAAAAACATCGGCACCCGTCATCTGCGACTTTAAGGTTAAGGATTAGCTCTAGGCGAGGGATTCCTCGGCGGTAATGTACTAGTTCGGGGACGATACTCGTAGTCGCGCTGTCGCTCCCACTCGATACCGTTCTAAAATAACCCCAAATGTATATTTTTTTTTTTGCTGTATTTTGTACACTCAGATGTATATTTCTACCTGGGCCTTACTTGATGAGGTATTGGCTTCCCCCTTAAACTGAGGCTTCGGCCAAAAGAATAATCAGAAACATGCCGGCTGCCGAGCAGCGTGTAGTCCCCTACGAACTGCATCAGCACCAACTCCTCACCGCCCCTTGAACTTGCTCATGAGATTCTCTTTTGCCATCCCCATTTTGGGCTTTTTCATCATGCCTTTGTAGAACATGGATGCGCATGAATTGTTCATTTCATCATCTCGAGAATTTTCGTCGGGCATAGTTGTCAGCACACCGAAAATAGGTGTACATTTTGCTTTTGCATTTCTTCGAAAACCAACTGTAAGACATTCAAAATAGCGTAAGGGATTCGCCGCGTCGGCGGCGAACGGTGATTTTTCCTTGGTATGTTTTGCCATGACTCATCTGAACATTTCAGGGCGTGGCAAGAGGAGGACGCGCGGCTTCGAGGAGACAGCTGCCTGCACGGACCGAGGACGCTCGGGCCGTACCTCTCCATCTCTTGGGCGACGCCCTCGACAGCCATCACCATGCTCATCGGAGGATCTCCTTGTGATATCGTGCCCTGCATTTTTGCCGATTGTTCTATTGTGCGACTTACCTTTGTGCTTTTTCTCGCTTCTCTCTCTGTAGATATATTCAACCCTCCTTATGTATTTGTTCATGTATTAAGGATAAATTTTGGTATATTCTATGGCTAGAGGCAGAGGCACAGAAGAGCACCTTCCGCTGGGCGCGCTCGCTTACTGGTAGCAGCGAGTGGTTCATCCCTCGCTTGGTGGCTGGATCGAGGGCAGTTAACTTTTCAGGTGCTTCAGCCAGCTGGGTTGGGGTGAGAAGGCGCCCTCGTCCCCTTCTGTCAGCTGGTCGTTCTACACACGTGCGAAGTTCGCTCACGCAGATGTCTCCGGACAAAGGACACAGTTCCATGCCTCTCTTTCCCTTAGTTTCGGCTAGGCAAGCCCTTTCACTCATCTTTTTTGGCTGGTTCGGGCAAAGTTAAAGAGCGTTTTTCAAAGCTCTTTGTTTCATGGTAGTAGTCCTCATGGAAAAAGTCGTTTCTGAGATTCCATGATACTGTACCCTTTGTCCTTTGAACATTTTTTTAGAGATGCATGCTACCCTGGTCAGGGGTCTAAACCGATCGACGCGTCAGGATGAAAGGATTCCGAGCTCGAGGATTTGAAGTGAACTGAGTTGTCTCACGATGGAGTCGATGAGGGTGCACCATATTGTGATTGCGTGAAATAGCCGCCAGTAATGTTGTAGTTAGGTTGGGACGTTAAAAAGGAGAATTTTTGCGGCATGATGGAGTCCACCGGTGAGTTTGATGGTTTGTGTAGCCATGGCATCTTTTCAGCTGCAGCCTTGTAATTAAATATATTGCGTAGCATATGATATATTACATATACAAAAAGAAGAGAAGAAAAATAAAATCGTGCGAATCGCACCCAAAAAAATATTATTTTTCGCTTTTTTCAATCTGCATATCGTTTAATTGGAATTTTTTAAAATGACGTTTCTATGGCCCGGAGGGCCCGTTACACGGAGAACCCCTGTACCCAGACGGACTCATGAGCGGATTTGGCCGTTTGACACCTAGATGTCGTCCAGCCCGTGCCCAGAGGAAAAGTGAAGAACCAATTTCAAGCGAAGAATGGCTAGGGAGTCGAACCTGGGGGCATGGCGTAGATATGCGTGGCAGCGGCGATCACAGCCGCTGCGCCATGCTCGATCTATGAGTATCACTCAGCTGTCGGCTTGGAAACTATTCGTAGGAAGGTGTATTGGAGCAAGTTGGTTCCCTTTAGCCACATAATCTCTTTTTTGCCTATTATCCAATCTTTCTGTGTGCCTGTAGCATTCCACTTATCGTTGCCGGCACGTCTATGTGCGCATCTGGCCGTGCCGCGTCGATCGTACTCATCAACACTTAAGGATGCAAGATGGAACTTATTCGCCAGAATTGGGTCGCCATCACCCGCTTGCCGCCTCTCACAACAGTATCGCATTCGAATATGTAGTTGCCCAGTTTACCTTTTTTATCCGCTCTATCCTCTTAATTGGCATTTAATCTTCTCTTCAATAGCTAACAAGTTAAATTTTTCTGCTTTGTAATTTCTCCGGATATGACTCGTGCTCCTGTGATCTTCAAGAATTCGAAATCGGTTTTTTCGGCTCAAAATATCTTTATCTCCAGCATGAGGAGCGTGCATTCCTAGCATATGTTCGCAGTATATTTTTTTATTTTCTTTCATTCTCGTTCTCATCGCTGACTCATATTAACATCCTGTGATAAACATTTGCAGATTAAAATTGAGATAACTCTTAGCGCTAGAATTTCTCATATCCTATTTCCTTTTGTTGACATTTCATTTCATAAATCATTTTCACAGAGTAAAACAGCTTGGGAAATCGGATCGAGGATTCCTTGGAATCCCAAGCCTGCCGGGATTACGGTAGCAGGCGGCCGCCCATTGGCTGGCTCCGCCCACTGACCCCGCCTCCGCCCTAATATAAAACCATCACTCATCCTCCTCACTTATCTTAAACGTCGGTTGTCGTCAGTTACTGTCTACTGCTTTCTTAGTCATGGGTCCACCCGTGACTCGTTCTCGTACTGCTTCCTCTGATTCTAGGGCGGTTGCCCCGACATCCAGAGACACTCTTGTATCTTCGGCCTCCGATCATCTAGCAAATGTTCTTTCACATTTAGATGATCAAGCGAATGTGCATGGACGGGATGCCAAGTCCCTGAGGGATGCAACTGTATTAGCCATCGCCGAGGTGCACAGCGACGCCCGAGCAGAAACCGCCAGACTAACTCAAAAAATTAATGAAGGTAATTCCAACTTACTTTCAAGTCTGAACCATTCATTTGCTGTAGTTGGTGATCGGATCTACTCTCTTCCTGTGGTGGCTACGGTAAGCCCTGATGGGCCGATGCCACGGATCATACCTTTCAGTGGTTCAGGCGAGGATCCCCTACAATTTTCTCTATGGCTCCATCGCCTCAAAGATGTGATGCGGATGAAGTTTACAACTTGGACCGCGCAGCAGAATGCCTACTTCCTAATCGGGTTCCTTGACGGGGCAGCACGCGAAAAAGTGGAGGAGCTCAGTGATCAGGAACGTGAGGACTTTTCGACCATAGTCGCCCACCTAAAGCAGTCCTTCGAGGGACCGCAACATCGTTACATGGCCCGTCAAGCCCTCTCCTCCTGCCAGCAGCAAATGGGTGAGTCTTCTTCTACCTTTGCTAACCGCCTCCTTGTTTTAGTCCGCGCAGCAACGGCAGGACAGGATCAGAATAGCCAAAAAGAGCGTGTCCTGGAGGAGTTCGTGGCCAGGCTTCGCCCGGACATTCGGTACTATGTGAAGCTAGACAACCCGGCCACCTTCGAGCAAGCCGTCGCCAAGGCACAAATGGTCGAGCAGCTCCTCACCGAAGCGACAGCTGATCGCCTAATTCGACCATCAGGGGCGCCACCCGCGATCGAAGTGAAGACCGCTGCACCTCGGAATCCGAGATCAAGGGGGCCTAATCAGGGTAGCTTAATCAACCTCGCGCACCTTTCAACCGTAATTCAACCAGATCATTTCAGGGCCCAAGGAGCAAAAACTCGCCTCGTTCCAACCAACCGGTAGCATCCACAACCTGTTTCAATTGTGGCGGATTAGGCAATGTCTCTCGCTTCTGCCCGTCCATGCAACCCTCCACGTGACGCAGGTACGTAGTCGTTCGCATGACCGTGCTTTGCCTGATTCGAATTTCCGTTCTTCCAACTCCTCCTCCTATCGTAAGCGATCACGAGCTTTTGGAAGCCCGCGAACAAATCAAAGCTCTTTCTATCTCATCTGAAAATCAATCGGCGCTTCATCAAGCGGATGCCAGAGTTTCGGCATTGGTGAAACGGAACGATCAACTGGCAAATTCAACTTTTGGTACTCATAATTCATCCTCATCCTCTTCCTCATTACCTCATGTCAAACTCATTCTACCTCTTTGTCTATTACTCTGTTGTGGTACAAGTGAAGCCTTCTCAACCTCCGCTTGGCTATGTCCACAGGACCCGACCGACTCAATAGCACGAGTTCCGGGTTCATACAACTGTTCTCACATTATTCCACGCTTTGATGATTGTCCTTATCCCGTATCAGTTCATGTTTTCCGTCCGAATACTCAGCGATACGATACCGCAGCATTCTTGTGCAAAATCATCACCCATTCTGTTGCATTCTCCGTGAGCGAGTTTGGCGCTAGGCACGAAAATCACTCAGAAACCTCTGCAGTAGTACCCCTCGAAGCGTGCAAGCTCATGATGCAGCATCATAAATGCGAATTTGGGATTATGTCGCGCTCTGATAACTCATGATCCACTTCTAATTCCTTACATATCGAATGGCCCTCAGCCCCTTTCGGTTGTTGTACTACCCATGAGATCTCGGTCTCCAACTGCTTCCTAATCGAAACGGTAATTCATACCCGGCATGGGAGCGCGTCTCCTGATTCTCCCGTCGGTAATCTCGCAAAGTGCAGCTCCGATTCGGGTAGCTGCGTCCTAAAAGACGGCTCGATCCTGATGTGGACTCCGGACAAGACGGAATCATGCGCCTTTACCCCCATTATGAAAATGGAAGGTCACCGGATGGGAGACATCTGGATAAGCGATTCCAAAGAATTCGCTCTTTCATGGCGCGACTCCAGCGACCACATACAAGACTGTGGGTCGCAGCTCACTCTCACCGACAGGGCTATGCCGTTGTTACGTTCAGCCGACTTCCACGCTCGGTGGGCACAGGCTCGGTCATGTGACATCCAATCAGCTAGCAGTCCAACTCCTTGCGGCGGAAGGTTCTATGGCTACCGCTACGGCAGCACTTTTCCAGCATGCTTTAGCAGCCCTTTGCGACCGAACCAACCTTTTGGCATTCTCTCTTCATTCCTCATTATCGGCCAACCCCACGCTGACTGTCCGTAACCTAATGGCTCGCAACGACATCGCGGCTAGTTTTCTTGGCGGTGAGTTGGTTCAAATCCATCGCTGCTTACCTATCCCCTCACGTAACATTGAGCTCGTCCCTTTCAACGGTACATGTTACACGAAGCCGCAGGCTCACATCACCCTGCCTGGAGGGGCGCTTGTCCAGTCCTTTATAGAACCCACCACACTTGTTGAGTCGCAGCATGCCTCAGTGGTCCCGTGTTCAGCGATAAAGCCTTTCTACTTCACATTGGGTGTCACTTACCTTGAATTTCAACCCCTTACAGGTTCAGCTCACTTAGTACCCTCCTCTCATATTCACAACATCGGGGTTCCCACCACTTTTAACGCTTCTGCCCTCGCTCTTCCTCTGACGATCTTTCACAATCTCATACTCACAAATCTCAGCGAGCTGGTACACGACCACCAGTGGAAAGAGCTTTGGTCCTCGGTATCGACAGATACTTTCTGGAACTCCTCACAATCAGGCGCGGTAGTCTACTCTGCTTCGGACCACACCCTCTCATTCTCTGTCTGGTCTTCCATATTCGGCTCTTGGTCAGGTTTCGACGTATGGGTACTCATGTGTTGTATCACCGTGTCACTCGGTCTTCTCAAGACCGCTTTTATTTTATATTGTAATATATATTACCCGGGCTGGTCATCAAAACTTCAAGAACTCCCGTGGAGCGCACGCAGGTACGCCGGGCCTAATCTTACTTTCACCTCAGAGCAACGTGCTATACTCCCAACCCTAATGTGTGCCAAGCCCGTCCGTGACACCGTAGAACTTGCACAGGTAGCCATCGACGCCACATCTTCATGGCCACCCAGGGCAACGATGGCACACGTTAATGTCTTGTATTTATCTGATCAGGACCGCTTCTTTGTAACACAAATCCCTATTCGGGTCAATAAAATCTAGGTGCTCCGCTGGTCGATACTGGCGCCTCTATTACTATTACAACCGCCGCTTCAGCGCCCTTATTTGGGGTATTCAATATCAATGCTAGCGACGTTAGGAGCGCCATAAGTATGGCAGGGGTACCAGTCAAGCTAGTGGGTTGCGCTCCACTCCTATTCCAAATAGGCTCAGTGTCCTTCGAGCACACGGTCTATTTTACCGCATCTGCTTGCATCCCGGATGATGTCGAGGCCTACAATATCATCCTTGGCAATGATTTGCTTCGACGTCTCCCGGCTTGGACTATCGATTACACCACCCGCACGTTCTCTATGGCGGGTCAACAATTAAAAATATTGTGCGTATCCCCGGTCAGTAACGAAGAGGGGCTAGGACAACCAATACCGGTCCGCGTCGCGGAAACGATTGTTCTTCCGCCGTCCACCGAAACCTTTGTCCAGTGCACCACGGACTCAAACCCATCTGCTCCCCTCATGCTATTGTCTCAAAAAGCCAAACTCGCAGAACGCTCGCTGATGGTAACGCCAGCTGTATTTAACCCCGGTAAAGCCCTTTTACTGGTAACCAATCCCTCCCCTAAACCGGAAACCTTATATAAAAGTCAGCATATTTCCTCAGCAATAGTTCCATCTCCATTTCAGTATCTCCCTCCATGTTCTGCTCTCTGTGTTCCGAACTCTCCTCCCCTCATTGGGAGAGTTTCTTCTAGGGCTGATAGCCCCGAATGTGAGAATGTATCTTCTAGGGCTGATAGCCCCGATAGTGAGGAAACCCCTCATCTGACCGGTATCGACCTATCTCAGGCCGAGGTTTCTGATGAGGAGCGTGAACAGTAGGCTCAGTTATTCCAAAAATTTTGCTATAGAATTTCCGCTGGTTCGTACGACTTAGGCTCCTATGACGACTCTGAGATAGTAATTAGGACCACCACCGAGACACCCCCCACTCGCTTTCGTCCACCCCGAATTCCAGTGAAGTATCAGAAGAAACTTGACGGCCATATCAATAAACTGTTACGGGCGGGGCGCATAGTTGAGAGCGACACACCATGGGTACATAATACGGTGCTGGTCAAGAAAAGGGATGGGTCGCTGAGAGTGTGCCTGGATTTCCACCCACTCAATGACATCCCGATCCCCGACCACTACCCTTTGCCCAGAATCGAGGATATACTCGCCAAAATAGCCGGTCATAAATTTTACACCACTCTAGATTTGGCTTCTGGGTACATGCAGCTCCTCCTTTCGCCAAGCAGCCAGGAGAAATGTGGGTGTGCTACCCATCGGGGAATTTATCAATTCGTATATCTCCCTTTTGTTCTGAAAAATGCCGGTGCTTATTTTTTTCGAGCAATGTCCCGTATTCTGGCAGGCCTTGAGTCTAATTGCTTAGCCCACCTTGACGTCATCGTCATCTTCGACAAAGATTTCCCTAGTCACCTTGAATCTTTGCGTAAAGTATTTTATAGGTTTCACCTGTATAACATTAAGGCTTCAGGGAAGAAGCCCACTGAAATCGCCCCATCACATATGAACTTCTCAGATCACAAGATATCCGGTACTTCCTACTCAGTTTATCCAGCCTGCTGCCTCAGGTCCTCTCCTCGGTCACTCGGCTGATTCTCTCTCTTATTCTTCTGTTACTTGCAGCTGCGGTGCAGCCGATAGTCAACGTCTCTCTTCATCTTCTCCTCCTTGCGGAGGGCCTCCGATGGACAAATCGGAGCCCACCATCACCGTTCATCCTCCTGCTCTTCTCGACATCGTAGGAAGGCTAAGGAACGCACGACATGTGTACATGGTGACGTACACCAGCTCGCCCCACATGCAAAGTGCCCCCGGGAATCCAGCCCCGTCATGCATGGTGCTCGCAGCGAAATGAGCATTTTGCTTCGAACGCCAGCGGTTCCGGTGGCCCCCTTGGTCACCACCTTCCCCGCCTACCAGGAGCTGGTGGAACTCCCCAACCGCGTCGCGTACAAAGGGGCACTGGTCAGTGGCACTCCCGCAGCCGCTCGGCAGATGCTGGTCTCCATCATAGGGTTTCCTTCGCCGCACTTCCCCTTCGCCTTCATAGACCTCCTGGGCGAGTCCGCACGCGCGGCTAGCAAATCTTATTACAACGAGATTGAGGCCAACACCTCAGGATGGTCATTTGCAAGCTTTTCCGCAAGGGCGTCCCTGCGGCGGTTATCTGCGTTATCACATTTTACAGGGAGCAATACCGTCGCCTGCAGGAGCCTCTGCCAGCACTCGGCGTGGAGCTGACAACGGTCGACTCCGTTCAAGGACGAGAAAAGGAAGTTGTTCTTTTATTGACCACAAGAACACACTTCTCTCCAGATATGGCCGATTTCCTCGACGACTACCACCGCCTGAATGTTGCCATCTCCCGCTGCCGCCAGGGGCAGTTCATCTTCGGCCACGCCCTCGCTGAGGAAGGTCCCTACCTGAAAGCGCGTCATGGAATGGGCCGACTCGCTGAACGCCATCGTGCCCCAGGACACACTCACGAGGTTCTTTGGCCTCATCTAAAACCACACAGTGAGCCAGTTCCTTTTCACTACTTTTCCCCTTGTTTTACCTTCTTTTTTTTGTCCGGGACGGACTTGGTATAAGGGGGGAGGTGTAAGGGATTGCCGCGTCGGCGGCGAACGGTGGTTTTTCCCTGGGATGTTTTGCCATGACTCATCTGAACATTTCAGGGCGTGGCAAGAGGAGGACGCGCGGCTTCGAGGAGACAGCTGCCTGCACGGACCGAGGACGCTCGGGCCGTACCTCTCCATCTCTTGGGCGACGTCCTCGACAGCCATCACCATGCTCATCGGAGGATCTCCTTGTGATATCGTGCCCTGCATTTTTGCCGATTGTTCTATTATGCGACTTACCTTTGTGCCTTTTCTCGCTTCTCTCTCTCTCTGTGGATATATTCAACCCTCCTTATGTATTTGTTCATGTATTAAGTTTTGGTATATTCTATGGCTAGAGGCAGAGGCACATGAAGAGCACCTTCCGCTGGGCGCGCTCGCTTACTATAGTCCATGGAAACAGTGCATAACTCTAGCAGTCGTCCGCTTATTCGTCCATGAAACAACGTAATGTACACTACAGCATGCAAACTACAGCACCTTCTTTAGAACGGTCAGTTTGTTTGAGCAAAAAAAACTTTGCTGCATGTTGAAGTGAATGCATACCAAAAGTTGCGCTCCAGAGTCAATTTATCTAGCCGTAGGGTTACGGTAATTGTGGGGAGTACGCAAATGCACGTGTGAGCGGGTGTGTCTTTACGTAATACCTTAAGATCACGAATGTATCTCCGCATACCAATGAGGCCAGACTGTGATGTGGTTTCCGAAACCAGAAGAATACACATGTAAAACAAATTCGAAAAGGAACATTAGGGAAATTCTTCCCCAGACAGCTCTACAGTTTCGCAATTTTCCAAAAAAATTTCAACAGTGTTCAAGCAGTCACCCTTTCTATGATGCAGATGAAACCCTTAATAAATCGATAACATCAAAACCTTAAGAAAACACGGAACTGACCTGGTCGGACTGGCACACGACACACTTGAATAAGCTGACAATCCGGAAGATTTGAATCAAATACGTTCGATAGCTCAGTTTTCTCACACATTTTTGGTAAATATGGTGGCCTATTTATCGAACTGCAGAGTTGTAGTACGATTTCTCCGCGATAGATACTCGCATTCGAGCAAATCATCTGAAATTTACAAATAAGCTGCCGACCACCAGAGAGGAAACAGTGCTTTTTTTTACAAAACACTGCTGTCAACAGAAAAGAATGAAATAGTCAGCAACGCCGCAACTGTCGGCATCGAAACTTTTCAAGGTTTCTCTAGAAAACATCGAAGAATGAAGCCAGTGAAACATTCAAAGTCTTCTCTTAATAAAATACTTACAATTACGATATTGGCATTCACCGAATAACAGTGCGAAAATGACTTTTTTTCTGTTCGAAGCCTCGAGACTGTTCACTGGACCTCAGCGGCAAGCGTCACGCTGTGCTAAGGTATTTCCCGCTCATGTACTTGAATAAGAATAGGTTTACTAATGAAATGAGTGATGAACGACTCAGCGGCGCCCATCAACCCACCCCGCCTATATGAAAATCATGAAGCGGGAAAAATTGCAGATCCGTCGTCGGCTGCAGCCAACGGCGTCGTGGTGATTCTTTGTGATTACCGACTTTAAAGACCCGAAACTGTCGGCATCTGAACTTTTCAAGGTTTTTTATAAAACATCGAAGAATGAAGCCAGTGAAATATTCAAAGTCTTTCTCTCAATAAAATACTTACAATTACGACATTGGCATTCACCAGATAATAGTACGAAAATGACTTTTTTCTGTGCGAAGCCTCGAGAGTGCCCACTAGACCCTCAGCAGCAAGCGTCACGCTGGACTAAGGTATTTCCCGCTCATGTATAGTCCATCTCAGAAAAACTGACGGGATGTGTCCTACGGATTTGGGTGGATGGCGAGAGTGAGAGTACGTGGCGAGAGTGGGAGTGTGTGGCGGGGTGAGAGAGTTTGATACACTTTTATACACGTTCATACAAGTCCGTGGGACACGCCCCGCCAATTTTTCTGAAATGGACTGTACTTGAATGAGAATAGGTTTCATCTAATGAAATGAGTGAATGAACGACTCAGCGGCGCCTATCAACCCACCCCGCCTTTATGAAAATCATGAAGCGGGAAAAATTGCCAAAATCCGTCATTGGCTGCAATAAATGGCGTTGTGGTACGGAAATGCAGCTCTATATGCTTAACCATTTTTTTCATGATTATCGACATTAAAGATGCTGGAAATACTCGCAGCTTCAAGTTTTATAAGAAAAAGTGAAAGCAGAAGACCAGCGGGTAATTTAAAGTCCTTTTCTCGCCAAAAAATCCTTCACCGTCGTCTTTTGTCCATGTCGAGATAACTCCTACACACTTCAGAACACGGGTTTCTGCATTTTCTCTAAACACTGAGTAGTCAAACCTTGGCCAGAATCTAGCCTGGCGTCGAGTAAAACTTGCGAGAATAACGACCTTCCCTGAAGAGGGGTCAACGCACAACCAGCCCTCACAAATATCATGTAATATTCAACCCCACCCATCCCCCTATCCGACGACGCTCTCTCCACGGTGGACGCATCTGTTGTCGAGATGATCGTTTTTGTCTATGCTCAAGCGTGTACCCAAAAAGTTCATCAATCCATAATAATGCCATTGTTACCTTGTATAAAGTATGATAGTGACTGACGACCCTTCTAAACATCGATCAATCAGCTAGATTTCTTCAACGTAGAAAGACTTCCCATTTAGGGAGAGTGGGTGTCGAGCATCTGTCGAGGACATTCTTAAAAATACGACCCCGTTGATGATTCCGAAGGGCGAGCGTATTGTCAATAAAGAGAATGGCCCATTAGCAAAGATTTATAGGCCACTCTGTAAAAGTACCATTCAGAACAAAACCCCACCGGTCACACGATCAAATATTCATTCAACAGTACCTATGAGATTGTACGAAAGGTTCTACAACAATACGTACTTCTGTATCCATTTTGAGGTCGTGCACGATGATCACAACAATGCACCCGCTTAGAAGTGAAAGGACAAATTTCGTAAAACACTAGAAAAACGCTTGACAGATACGCCTCACATTAGAATACGTAATATGGCTGCGGTTATACCTCGCAAAAATGCGATTCTGCGATCAGGTCCTTTCCACGATAGTAATCGACACCCAGTGTTCACTCGGACCGCAAATATTCGCAAGAATAACCGCCGCCTAATCTAAGCTTCACGGTGAAAAAACAGATCGCTTCGACGCATTCACGGAACTCAGAAACCCTCGCACCCATATATGGCAAACCAAAACCGACACAACGCATCATACCAGCACGACTCCACGACCTAAGTAGACAGGCCGCCTAGTTCCGTGCCCATGCATAATGCGCAGTGTGTCGCCAACATTTGTACAACTCATCTTTTATGGAGCACTAGACAAAGCTACGATTTCTGACAAGAGTCAGTATCAAAAGAGAAGCTTGGACGGTTAGACACAATATCCATGGACATCTCTACCCTCCTTTCGACCTGTTCCCGTGGAACAAGCCGTACCGCTGGCTACTTTTCTAGCGTCACGTCAGTACTTCTTCTTAACGTCCGCCATCTTTTGATACACAAACTTCTCGTAAAAGCAGTACTTCGGAGACATAGTCGGTCTCAGCAAGCCTGGACTGCGATGTATTCTGATAAATGGCTCTGACGGTAGAGAGAAAGAGGTTCAGGTATATGATTCACGAAATCTTGTGCTTTCCAAGACTGTTGCCCTGTAACCCAATAAGCGTGTTCAAGCTTGCTACAGTCCACCAGAGACCGGCTATATCAAGCTTATCATGTAGCAACGATTCAAAACATTGCGAAATAAAACCATTTTCCAGGGTGTAGGTTGGGACACACGAATCTAGGCCGTGACCCTGTAACAGCCTGTGGCCTTTGACCTAAGCCTTAAATAATTCAGACAATTTGTTCATGTAAATCGTGTCCTCCTTGCAAGTCTGTCCGCTGTATAGTCAAATTGCCTGAATTATTCATGTCACAGGGCAAAGGCCACAGGCTGTCACAGGGTCACGGCCTAGATTCGTGTGTCCCGACAGTCACCCCATTTTCCAACATACACCCAGAAGTAATCAAACAGAAGAAACCCAAAAAGCATTCATATAACAACAATTTATGAACTCAACAAAAATCGGAAACGAATTACTTTCGGCGGTGCATGCTTCGCTTGACTTTGGGCTTCGGCGGCAGTATAATACCATCGTACTAAACGGAAAACCATATAGATGAAAAGTGAAAAAGGACACACAGTTTGGAAACGAATTTACCTTCTGTTGGAACCACTTCACCGATTCTTCACGGTAGACTCTGTGAGATGGGCCAACCCGACCTGGGGCGCGTCTTCTTCTCGCGACACGACGTCCAGCACGATCAAGTACCACATAAAAGTCCATACCATAGATACCGATTCCAGGATCGTACTTGATTCCAAGATCGATGTGCTCCTAAACACCGTAGTATCTCAATTACATGAACAAAATTTACTTTTGCAATTCAACGTACAAAACTAAAAGTGTAATTGAGCCTTTGCATACAAATATGTGGACAAACAATTCAAAACCTCGGCAACTATACATGTACAGACTGAAAACAAAATTCGCCCAAAAGGATATTGGCTTAGTCCCCTACACGCACAAAGAAAGTGCAAAAATTATGAAGGCAAAAAAATCTGCACACAGTAGCGGTAAAAAATATGAGTTTACGGTGCAAAATGGAGGTTGAAAGAATTATTGGAAACCCTGAAAATGACCAAACCTTTCAAAAAACTCAATTAGCTAAAAAAGCTTATGATTCAAAGACACGAGCAGGAGTGCAGAAAGTAGCACTGAATAAGGTCAGAATTCGCTACACGTCATTCAGAGTCATTCCAGCTTTACAGCACTGAGGCACGGAGTCCGTGATTTTCTGAATATCTGGGTTAACAAATTTCTCAACCCCCACCCTTTGCACCACCCTTTAAAAATACTTTGTTTCATAGAGTAACAGTTGCCTTCAATTCACAGAAAAAAATTGAAAGAGATGTATACATAGACCAAAGTAATAGTTAAAACCCAAAACTGCATATATTTTTGACCTCTACTGTATGGGGTGTAGAAGAGGTTCATCCACCACGAAGCTTTTCATCATTCTAGGGTTGGACATGCACACCCATTCGTGTACAATCCTTCCTTCAACGTGCTCCACCCTTATTACTTTGTTCTGATAGTGACCAGCTGTGATTGCATTGGCCCGAAACGCCATCTCCCATTAGTATCCTTACAGCGCATGAAAGCAATAATCTGGCCTTATGAGGTACGGGGAAAACTGCAGTGTGAAATCTTGCACGCTTCTGCAAGTTAGACGATAGGGTTTTGAAACAGCTCGCCGCAGGGCGGTACCGAAGTGACGGCTATGATTACCGAGCAATCTCAGGAAAAACTCTGAGCAGATGAAAATATCTGCCAAAGTGTTTGGGTTACAAAGTAGACGATTCTGATTATGAATATGGTTTTATTTCAGCGCCGGCGGCGCTTCTCGCCATTATGACCACGTTGCATTGTTCAGCAAGCACTGGAAACTGCATGTTCAGGTTTCACAGTATCTTGATTATGACATCAGTATATGACATCAGCTTTTGGCGTCTGGTCGATAGCGTCAGGTTGGGTTTAGAAGAAGTCAAATAAAGACAGGGGTGGAGGGAACGCAACTTTTTCTCGACGTCGAAGCTCTTCCTCCCTAGGCTTAGGCTAGAGAGGAGCCTTTGCCTCATCTGCTTTAGTCTTACCCTAGGGAGGGAAGCAGCTTCGACACAGGTGGAAATTCAGCGCTCCCCCTTCCCCCCGTACTTTATTTGACCCGGCAAGAGCACCCCCGGTGTCGGTGACAAGAGCAAATGATATAAGTGAACAGTGCATTCCTCCACGTGCAAGCATGAACGGTTAAGCAGAAATACTCGTAATCTAAGCAGAGACATCCCTAACGAAAGTTCTAGTGAGAGGCAGCCGGCTGTAATAGTGGATAGTGATGTTTTTCTCAGTTCGTAACAACATCTGCTTCCTTGGTCTTACTGAAAAATTTCTTTAAATAACACTGACGCACACTGCAGCCCAGAAACAATGCAAAAAAGATTCGTTGAATGCTCGTAACTAAATAAAAATCGGCTACCAATCGTCACTACTACAGAAACAGGCAGTTGTCCAAAAAAATCGATTTCGCTAGACATAACCTATGACCCTGCGAAAAAGCGTTCAGCGATTTCGGTGGACAGATCCTGTTGCACCGATTTACAAATGGCGTCAATGGCGCTAACACCAAGAATGGAGGTCATACTCGCAATGAGCAAACCCCTATAGGCAAAGTATAGGCGCATGCGAGCAATTTTCGTGAAAAATCGCAATCCATGTGGTAGTGACAGCAATGATGCGAAGTGATCAAAATCACAAATAGAATGAATGAACGCTCACCTGGATTCCAAAACCAAAGTTGCCGGAATCGGAGAAGTTTTCCTTGTACAGCTCGAATTCCTTGACCTTGAGGCCCTTCTCAAGAATTTCCTCAGCCTTTGGGCCACGAACTGTGCAGTGCACGGCGATCTTTTCATTTCTACGAATTCCGAATGATCTAACAGTGTACCGCGCCTTTGAGAACACTGGGGTTTGACCGGTGAGCTGTTCCAACACCTGAAAGAGAACAATTTGGGGAGAAGGATCATCCCGAGGCACTGAACTCATCTAACAATTTTATATACACAAAAACAAATCCAAGACAGACCGTAGCCCGATTACATCTTGGATTTAATCGGGTGTATGCACCAGCACAATTTTATCTACTGGTGTTTCAAGAGGAAAACTGCGCACGGTAAAAGTAAGTAGCACCGGATTGCCACAAAATTTTCACAACAATCCAGCTGGGTTATGAAAGACTTCGAAACTTGAAAGCGTTCATTTTCTTCTAAATGAGTGCCTTACCACAACCCGTCCGCAAACTTTTCTCAGTAGGAATATAATTAAAAAAGTAGCAAATTTAAATTCGAAATTTCAAACCTTAGCTGCTCGAGTGAGCCTGTCACCAGACTCTCCTACACAGATGTTGAGGCACAGCTTCTGGATCTTCAGCTCCCTCATGATGTTTTTTGCCTTCTTTTCGCGGACTTCCGCGATCTTTTCAGCGTCACCCATGCCTGAAGGAATCCAACCCATCTCATAATGGAGCAAAACACGTACAATAAAAAACGACAATGGGGTGCTAATGCAACTGAGAGGGGCCACTCATTGTCGCGTTGACCTCCCCGACTCGAAGCGTTCTACAATGATTTACTTGTACATTCAAATGAATATTTCGGCGTAAGGCTCGATTGAGGAGGGTAGGGGCTTCGCCCAAAACTAAGGCTTGAAATAAAAACCTAGGTAAAATAGTACTGCATGTCGAGCACGGTGGAGTGCCCTCCTCAACGAACTTAGCAGTGACAACAGCGGTGAAACGGAAATATTTCGCATGAATTTAAAACAAGAGGCCAAAAACTCGCCAAAAGGGAGCTTAAAAACGTAAGCACCCAAGCTATAGAATGTGAACAATGAAGGAAAAGAGCTGTGTAAACATCAAAAAATTCTGGACGTGTTCGAAGCCAATCTAGAGATCACAAACCATTCCATATTGTTCATAAATGGAAAAAGTAGGCCACTCGCGAATTTGCAGAAAGTTTGTGCAGATTACGATAGCTTCCTTTACAGGAGCCTGCACATCTATGTAAACGCGATTGGAGCTATGTTAGCATACATCGGCAAGAATGTAGGTTTCAGTCGGTTAAAATAGAATAACGCAAAAAATGACGTAATACGAGAATCGAGTTGCGGGTCAATTGAAGGGGGTAGGGAGGGTGGGGGAACGCAACTTTTCACCGACGTCGAAGCTCTTTCCCTCTAGGCTTGGGCTAAAACTCATATCCCTTACTCCTATGAAAAAACATCTGCCGAAGCATCTTTCTCATCTGTTACAGTATGCCTAGGGAGAGAAAGGAGCTTCGACGTCAGTGAAAATTTTGCATCTCCCTCCCCCCCTTTTTTTTTTAAATTGACCTCGAGTTACAAAGATCCCTACGCGCTCAAGAGTGTCAAGCTGTTAATTTCCAGGTGAACGTATAGCTGAATCACCACTCAAGCGGAAATAACACTTTTGGAGAAATAATGAGACCCATAGACTTCAATCCGTAGAAACGTTTGAGCTAGTTTTCCATTGATATCTGATCTAACCGGCATAACATTAAAAGATTCCATCTTGAGGGTCAGTCCTGTGCGATCGTTCTCCGCCGCGACGCGTTTGGCAAAAGTCGTCCTTCGCCGCGACACGACTGACAAATGACAGGATTCATAATTATTGTAGTTTCCACAGAAGCCCTTACGAAAAATCTTCTTGTAATTCACTATTTGTTCTGAAAGCGAGTACGTAACTTTTCGAAGCATCCATAAAGGTGCTGTCATTCTGGATATCGTTGTTGAGAGGTTCGTACGCAGGTTATGTCGCGTGCGGCACTCATAGCGACGATTTCACCGGGTTCTCTGCAAAGTATTTTTTGCATGTAATTTTTGTTCTAGATGAGGCTACCCTTCTTGAAGTTCGGAAGAACTCTCGCTACTGTGGCCTCAAAGGTATATAATTAATGTAAGTAGATTCCTTGTGATTCTTAAAGGTGACACATTCGCTTTTTTCAGAAGCCACCGTTCAAAGTTGTTGAAGTGGGAGCCCGCGATGGTTTGCAGAACGAAAAGGTGATTTTCCGGGGGAGACGCAACTTTTCACCGTCTTCGAGGCTCTTTTCCTTCCTATGCTTAGGAGCATCTGCCGTAGCATCTGTCTCATATGCTTTACCCTTAGCCTAGGGAGAAGGTGCTTCGACGTCGGTGATAATTTTACGTTTCCCCCTCACTTTAATTGACCCGGTTTTTTCTCACTCTTTCGGGGTGCTTTAATATCCTTTGTCATCTGTTCACTTTATCTGGACTATTTTCAGAAAATCATCCCTTCTGAGGATAAAGTTGCCCTCATCGATAAATTAAGCGAATGCGGCCTGAAAGTGGGTCTCTAAAGCTTACCAGTCCTTAACTTTCTCCTCATTATGAAGGTTTACAGAGTATTGAGGCAACTAGCTTTGTGTCGCCGAAATGGGTTCCGCAAATGGGCGATCATCAGGAAGTGATTAAGAAAATCAAGAAATTTCCTGGTGTTTCATATCCTGTACTTGTTCCGAATCTCGCAGGTTTGGAAAATGTGGTGAGTACAGAAATATAGCGTATGTCCTACCATTATCGGGAGGTCTTTTGAAAAAAAAAAGCATTCGTAGGTGGCTGTGGTTATAGTCTAACCATTATACACTCCATTTCGGAGCGCCTGATAGGGCGTGCCCTACGGACTTGGATGAAAGTGTATCTAACTCTCTCACTCACACACTCTCACTCTTGCCACGCACTCACTCTCGCCACTCACCCATGTCCGCAGGCCACGCCCTATGAGGCGCTCCGAAATTGAGTGTGAAAGCGTTTATACCTATCGTTGGAAGAATCAACAGACTCGATTCTGCGAAGCGTTCAGTTATGAATCGATTGATTTGCTGTGCACTCTCATTATTTTAAGAGATGGGCCAAATTGCGGATACGCCAAATAGCCAGATCTCAAAAATGGCGAACCAGTATACGTATCGAACCTTTGCCCAAACTGCAAGGGATGGAACTTCGTTCGCTGAGTGTAACTGCAGCTTTATCGCCGAATCCCTCCTAAGTTGTCCATGAACACGGCTTATGCTTAAAATGTGGCACTCTGTCCCATTAGTGTTGCTCTACTCTGTACTTTGGCTTTGTTCCCCTTACTTCGATTTTAATTCAGTTGAAAAATGGTTACGCAACGGAGATTGCTGTGTTTGGAGCAGCCTCTGACTCATTCTCTATGTAGGTGCGGTTTGATGATAATTTTCTGCACATTCACGAACTTCCACGATAGCTTTTAGGAAAAACGTCAACGCCAACGTGAACGATAGTCTCCAGAAACTTCAGGATGTTACCAGAGCGGCCATAAGCGAAGGATTGAAAGTCAGAGGGTACGGATCAGCTTTACTTTCTGTTTTTGATGTACTTTAAATGCTGGTTTAGGTACGTATCGTGCGTAATTGGATGTCCATATGAAGGTAAAATCGACAGTAACGTTGTAGCAAAAGTTACGGACACTTTGTTAAACGCGGGTTGTTATGAAGGTAAAACTCTATCGTTTTATTATATAATAATAAATATGTGCTGGGGTCAAAACCGGTGGGTGACTATAAACCTCTCCAGCGCTCAAGCCCTTTTGGCCATCCTTTGATTCACGGACAGGGAATCAAAGATGAGGTCGAACTTATTCCTTTTTCTGCTTTTAGCCAACAGTTTGCTGCCTTCAGTTTTATACGTAGCAACCCAACGATTCCGCAATTCTGTTATCCGCAAAATCGCAACGCCGTGGAGCGTGACGTTTGCCAACCCCGCGCGATTCAGTGAGTCAGCTGACTGCATGACGAACCGCTTGGTCAGTCCTACATGTTCGGCAACGGCATGCGATTCAACTACTGTTAGGCGTTCCTCCACTATCGCAGTTTTGCAAGGTACAACTACGGTCTTTAGAGGCTGGTTGGTCACGAAGCGTGCGGTTATTGTGACGTTGTCAGTTTTTAATAGGCTGAGATGAAAGAATGAATAGGCACAAAATGAGCCGCTTTTTTTCTAAATTGAACTAACTTTTCAGTATCGTTGGGCGACACCATTGGTGTTGGAAGTGCTGGATCTGTGAGAAAGCTGCTGGAAACCCTAACAAAGACCATTCCTGTTGACAAGCTGGCGGTCCACTTCCATGATACATATGGTCAAGCGTTGGCAAATACCGTCGTTGCCATCGAGGTATATCCGACTTGACAGTAACTAGAATACTTTTTAGACTTATTTGATGTTTCCTCAGCACGGTATCCGCGTTGCTGACTCTTCAATAGCTGGCCTTGGAGGATGCCCTTATGCCAAAGGTGCCTCCGGTAATGTCGCTACGGAGGACTTGGTCTATTTGTTGCATGATATGGGCTTTGAAACTGTAAGTGGATTCCTGGGAATTCGTGCAATTTTCAATTGTTGATTTGTACTTTATAGAATAGTGTATTCAGGGAGTGGATCTCGACAAATTGATTGAGACATCCACGTGGATCTGCTCCAAAATGGGACGTCAAAATGCCTCCCGAGTTGCCACGGCTCTCCTTGCCAAACGTATGAATGGATGAATGCGAATTCCGAACTGAAGTGTGATCTTAGTTGAATTCCGTGGAAAACGGGGTATTATAGTGGATAAAAGTTGCTCAGTGTAGTTTTTGAAGATATTCATTGAATTCTGCTGCCTCATGTCAATCACTTTGAGAATTGTGCTGCTTCATTTCAATAAAATATTCCAATGGGGAAACCGGTGCAGTGTCAGTTTTCCATGTCACGGTTAAAAAAATGGGAACTCAGTGTAGCGCAACGCGCAACTACCGCGTTCCTCAAAGCCATGAAAATGAATTTCCGCCTAAATAAAGAGAGAAGAGCTCGGCGTGGGTAAAATACCTCTACCCAACAAAGGATTTATTACGTTGAAGAGGCGCTATAATTCTTCTCCATCATGTAGGTCCCTTTTGTTGTTCCAAATAGACAATATGTGGAGGGAAGCCGTGTGAGCATGTAGAGACTAGGCTGCCCGTTATACCGGAATCCCATTTCCCATGCATCGAATACTTTCCCGAGTTCGTTGATACAAATCATCTAGGTCGAGATGGCATGAAATTGAGCCCTGCAACGATTTCCCCCTCTTGGCCACTTTCCCAGCGAGGAGGTAAACCTCGACTTCTTTTTACTTTCCCCTATTCCATTGTACAATTTTTTATGCACAGGGAATTAGTTGGTTTTATTTTCACTTAGTTTTAGGATGGTTCCTTCCTTTACGCAAACCTATACAGGTTCTCCTATTTCGTCATCCCTCTTCTCACTGAAAAGCCTCAACGGGACGAAAACAGTGGTTCGTCTGAGACTGAAGCAAAAGGAGCCATTTCTCATGTAGAAGATCCAATTTACTGATATTGACCTTCTTCTTCTGGTTATTGCACATTAACCAAGGATGCATAGCAAAAGCGCTTCAAAGAAATGGAATGAAGGGGATCCCTTACAGAAAAATTCATAATCCAGTCATTTTTGAAAGACTCCTTCACCAAATTCTTTTTACCAGTGCCTGGAAATTAATTTCAAAGCCTGAAAAGTTACGCGCAACATTCACTGCATTTTTCTCTTCAGGACCTCGGCTGCGTATTCGACGTTGATTGCAGCCAAATGGAAGGTTCATGCTTTCAAATTGTGCCAATTGCATATGTCCTCTCTAGTACATTTATGAAGGGATTTTTACTGCTCCACTAGCTTGTGCTAATTATATTTTAAAGGGTTTTTATCGAGTAAATTTGGAAGGAGATTGTTATGCATTTTGGTTGCATAATACGTGACGTCTTTTCATGTCTTGGCTCTCTATTATCTGCTAAACCGACAATACAGACAAAGATTCAGTTAATGTAATCATTTTGTCTCTGTTAAGCTTTGACTTCGCTACGTTCCGTGAAATTACTTGAATTTATTGTAGCACTTTGGCGGGGCTTTGTGTTTTTACGGCCGATGATTTGAATAATTCATTGTAGTTATTGTTCATTAGAGATGCTCGGATACATCGCTGGTTCTTTCGCATGTAGATTTGACCTCACGGATTGAGTGCCTATTTTCTAATCCAATCAGTGGTAACAAACTTCGTTTTCCTGTCCTTCTACCCTCCTCCGTTCTCGGCGCCCTGCGCCATTTTTGCCTAGGTTTTACCAAGCTTTAGTATAGAGGAAAGCTCTTACCTCGCGCAAGTAAGGCTTAGGTAAAAATGTACACTTTACGGTACAAACTAATTTTAGAGCGTCTTCGAGTGAGGGACGACAGCGTGGCAATGGGTGCCCCTCCCGAGTAAGCACCCCTGTGGACTTCAGTTTATGCTATTCCTGTTGGGGCTTGTCGTTTTTTGACTGTTCAGACCTCTTCTTTATCAGTGTTCATCTTAGTGTTATTGAGCACTTCATCAGTTAGTTTTATAACCTTTTATTATGGGAACCATTAGGCTACTACAACCCCAGTGGGGGTCGATTCGGGCAAAAAATTTTTTTGCTAAAACTTTGCCTACAGGGGTAATTGAGGCCCCTGATCACGAATATGACATCCGTTTTTTTCGTTTGCACCAATTTGGTGCAATTGCACCATGTTGGTACAACAACTTGCTTTCACCCTAATCGCTGAAACTTCGCCAAGAGTGGTTCTTTGGGGTTCTGATCACGAATATGACATTGTTTTCAGTGCGGGCGCCGTTTTCAGCGCCTTTCAAGGCTGCGCCAGTCATGTTCATTTGTGCTACAGTGCTTGAATAGCTGGAGAGCGTCATCTTTCCGCTGTCGTCTTTCATTTGATACTATCGTACAGTCATTATTGCACACACAAGTGTATATTTTCGCCTAAGCCTTAAAGAGGAAGGGAAGGTTCCCTTCCTTCTTAAGGCTTAGGCAAAACTTGCGGGAACAGTGTGGTGCCCCTAGCATACCAGCACTGTAATGGAACTAAACGTCGCTAGCGCCAAAAACGGATGTCATACTCGTGATCAGCAGCCGAAATAACCCCTCTGGGCAAAGTTTCAGCGAATTTGGTGAAAACGAGTTGTTGCACCAACATGGTGCAGTTGCACCAGTTTGGCGCAAACGGCAAAAACGGATGTCATAGTCGTGATCAGGGGCCTCAATTACCCCTGTAGGCAAAGTTTAAGCAAAAAAAATTTTTTTTGCACCAATCGACCCCCACTGGGGTTTTAAAAGCCGAATAGTTCCTTATTATGTTTTAATGTACATCAAATTTATTGCCGTCCTTCCCATCCATTGATCTTTATCTCATTGATGTTCGGTTTGTGTATTCGGGATTTGGTTGAGTATTTTGTTTTCCAGGGTATGGGTCTAGTAAAAGTCGTTAAGAACAAGGCTTACTTCAAGCGGTATCAGGTGAAGTTAAAGCGAAGACGACAAGGAAAGACCGACTATTATGCAAGGAAGAGGCTCACTGTACAGGATAAGAACAAGTACAACACGCCCAAGTACCGTCTGATTGTGCGTTTCACAAACAAGGATGTGATTGCTCAGGTACAAACATTTCAAAGTTGTGAATGCTTTTTCGTTTCCCATAAGCGTTTTCGTCCATTTAATTCGATCTCTTGTTTACGAAGTCATTTGGTACTGTAGCGTTCGCGAAAATTCGTGTAACTTCCTTCTAAAATTGACGTCATGTCGGACGTTTCATGAAAACTACAAACTACTTTGTTTTTCTGAAAACAGGCTTAACCTACAAGTTTAAATGTTTAACCTACAACTTTTCACTGAAGCTCCTTCCCTCCCTAGGCCTAGGCTAAAATCCATATTCCCTCCTTTTTCATGAGGAAGCATCTGCCAAAGCATCTGTTTCGTCTGCTTTAGCATAAACTGTCGGTGAAAATTTTGCGTCTCGGTCCCCCGCTCAAATGACTCGATAACCCTATAAGTCACTGTGATTCACCTTTAAAACTTTGAGTTTCAAATTGTTACATACTTTTGATCGGCAGTTTTCAGATCGCGTACTCGAAGATTGAAGGAGACGTCATTGTCGCTTCAGCGTATTCGCACGAGCTTCCATCGTATGGTATCAAGGTAGGATTTCGTCATCGGTCTTCATAGCGGTGACCACTATTCCTATATTTATTATCTATTTTCTGTTTCCTTTTAGGTTGGTCTCACCAACTATGCTGCTGGTTACGCCACAGGTTTGTTGCTTGCTCGTCGTCACTTGAAGAATCTTCAGCTGGACCAGACCTTCAAGGGCCAAGAAGAGGTAAGTGGTCAAAAATTTCTCATTCGTTTCTCTCAGGAAAACCGTTTTTCAGGTCAATGGTGAATTCTACACCGTTGAGAATGAAGGTGGTCGCAATCCATTCAAAGCTGTGCTCGACGTTGGATTGGCTCGCACCACCACTGGTTGCAAAGTTTTCGCCGTCATGAAGGGAGTTGCTGATGGTGGAATTGATGTTCCTCACAGGTATGTACACCACCTCCCCTTCCAGTGCTTTCTTCAGGTTTCTTTTCATTTTGAGTGATGATTTTTCATTTAGTGAAAACCGATTCTTCGGTTACGATTCCGAGTCCAAGAAGTACGACGCTGAGGCTCACCGTGACCGCATCTTCGGAAAGCACGTTGCTGAGTACATGCGCACCCTCAAGGAGGAAGATGAGGATGCCTACAAGAGACAGTTCTCTCAATTCATTGCCAATGGCATAAGTGCAGATAACCTGGAAGAGGTCAGCATTTCTTATTCATTATGCACTGCGTTGTTTTACCATGTTTCTTTTAGATGTACAAGAAGGGACACGAAGCTATCCGTGCCAACCCAGATCGCAAAACGAAACCACCTAAGAAGACAGGAGAGCAGAAGAGGTGATGAATTTTGATGTTTCCTCTTGTTTATGTTTCACAGTATCAGTGCGGTATTAATCTCAAGATCACGCGTATGTCTTAGTTAATCGAAACATTTTCCTGTACAGGTTCACGGCTAAGAAGATCAGTCTGGAAAAGAGAAGGGAACGAATCGTTGAGAAGAAGGCCCTCTTGCTTCAACTGAAGGCCCAGCAAGAAGCGATGTAAACCCTCTTAAATGTTATATAATGATAAAGTTGTTGTTGTTATTGGTCCAGATGTATACCTTGCATGAAAGAGTAGTTGAAGGTTGTTTTGAATTTACGTATAGCTATTGCGTGGCTTAATATCAGCTTTCATATTTAAACTAAAGCGGATCGGATGGCGAAACTAGAGTGTGTACAGGTACATTCATTCAGCTGTACAAAACCAAAGACAATCACTTCTTGGAATAACAAAGAACAACAACGTAAGAATGGGAATACTCTAAGTTAACAAATCTCATACATGTATTATATACAACGATCTTCCATATTAACTGAATATTTGCTATAAATCAAAGTGGCCACTAAAACCTCCAGGAGCACTTGTGAAGAGCAATACTTACTAAAAAAAAAATGTAAAAACAGAAAAGGCGACCCTGAATACTTTTAAGGGAAAAGCACTAGCGTGAGCTATTTCCAGTTACTACTTAGTTGACATTACGTAATGAGAATTAAAGTTTGTTCTGTGTATCAACGAATCTGCGAATAAAGGTGGATACATAGCGACCATTGTCAACCAAAGAATCGGCAATTCGGAAAGAGTAGAATGCAGATCGACTACCTCCTTTGCCCTGAGCTTCTATGCTAAAAAGCTCAGAGGGGTGAATAAATCGATTCGTGTCTGCACCACTTCGCCGAATATCCTATTCTGAGATCTGCTTCTTTTTCCAAAACGTTGGAGACTCAGACGGCCTCAGATAAAAAGGGACTAGCGACTCATATATCACATAAACATGAGATTTCTAGGAATTCCAGATCATTTCGTGAACAATAATTATGCGATGAAATTACCTAGGCAAGGAATTGCAACCATCCCTCTTGAGGTCCAATATCATGGTCATCTTTACGTCGTTGGGCTTCTGGTTTAGCAGAATGGACCGGTGTGAAGATTTTCAAGGCACTGAAATTGTACGAAGTGTACTGGAAAAATCAAAGAAACAGAGTCCTGCCTATCAGACAGATGCGCTCATCATAAAATATTAGGTAGTGAACTTAATTCTAGCCAACGACGTTTGCTCTCAAAAAACTTGGGTTAACGAGACTCGCTTAGTGCTGTCATTCTGACAATTCCGCCCGTTGCACAAGAAACATACAATCCATTTTGGAGCGCCTGATAGGGCGTGGCCTACGGACTTGGGTGAGAGCGTGTCGAACTCTCTCACTCCGCCACACTCACTTTTGCCACGCACTCTAGCTCTCGCCGCGTCTCACTCCCAAGTCCGTAGGCCACGCCCTATCAGGCGCTCCGAAATGGAGCATACCAGTTTTCACCTTGGTGATATGTTTGTTTTTAATAGTGCTCAAACAATAAGTTACTAAATTGCATTGCCGATATCCAATTCTTCTGCTGTTAGGCATAAAATATTCTGGGACTCATAAAACTGATGCGGGAGCTTCTCAAATCATGACTCGGTGTATCTCAGCTATCAGTGTTCATTTGAACTAACAGAAATAATGGTTTCTATGTTGAAGGCACTGATAGGGGCTATTCGATCCTATCATCCACTCCAATCTTCGATACTGACCGCTGGACAATTTCATTACGAAAGCTGACACGTCACCACGTAATTTCGATCGATACGGCACCAATATCATACGATAAGTATCATTCTGCTAACACACTCATTACTCTACTTATTATTCTTCGGCAAGGTCGACCACAGGAGGCGGGCTCTGTTATCCAAAGGCGTGGGTGTATGTCATTAGGACAGAAACATCGCGTGGCCGTGTTCGGCACGCGACGCTTCTGTCCTAATGACTTACACCTCCAAAGGGGTCAGTTGTTCATCGCTACGCCGTCTCTACAGCTCAGAGGCGCACTTTCGGACAGGGTTTTCGTCTCAAACACGCTTCTTGAACCTCTAGTTCCCATGTGAATGACTTCTTCAAGTATCGACTGCCTTTAATGACGACTAATGCTAGGCCAGGTAAAATTTTTCGAAAACCTGTGAACTGCATGCATTGTTGGGGAGACGAGTTGGTAGCTACTGAACTGGTGTTATAAGTCGTTTAGTTACCCGTTTATTTACTTGCAAGGCGCAGGAAAGAATACTCTGTGGTGTGTTTCCACTTTCAACCAGATGTGGATTTGTTGTAACTGTTTCGCAATCAAGAAGTCATGGATAGGTCCAGAATAGTCATCAACAGCAGTTAAAATGGAAATGGTCGTAGCCTTAAAGACACCGGAAAGGATAAATTAAGCAGATTGCGGAATATGAAAGTAGAGATGCACAGCAGTGTAAGGCCGCGTTCATACTCTGCGGTGCCGGCGTCATGGCGTGGCTGCGTATCCCTCCTTCTCTGCCTAAGCCTCTTGTCTCGTTGCCTGCGTCGCCGCTGCACCTTCTCCTGCCACCTCGCTGCCTGTGAACGCAGCCATACCCTGATGGCGCAAAGAATAAACGCGGTCTAACAATAGAGAAAGAACTGAATAAAACAGCGCAAAAACCGAGAAATAGAAGCCCGAAAGTGGCTAGTGACGCAGAGGAGCGCTAGAGAAACCATTGTTCTCTAGCGCTCCTCTGCGTCACTAGCCGTGGTTAGACTGTAGACTGGCCACAGGCCCAATTAGCCGCCACGAACGTTGTCCCGTCCTAGCCCTCAATTTCCTTGGCTAATGAACTGCAGCACTATTCTCAGTCTCACTTTCTCCTTACCACTCCCGGTGCCTTTAAATACAGACACTCATCGCTTTCTGCTAATTTAATTAAAGCGCTTTGATACCGCAAATTCGAGCAATTCATTCTCATTCCTGTATTTCTAAAACTTGCTCCTTGAGCAAATAAGAACGAGTGAAATGAAGCAAACCAAAAAGTGTCCGATGAAAACCTATATTTGGAAGTAGCAGCTTTTTACTTACCCAAGGAGTGCGTCATGTGAGTTGATCTATGTTGACGCGCCTTGGGGTCTTATCATGATCCCACAGCACTGCTTTGCTGGCCTTCATCCGGCGGGGAGTTGCCGGTAAGAGCGGCACAACGTTCGCGATCGGCTATTCCTCTACCCTCTACAACTACCCCATGGGCTAGTAATGCACAGGGCCGCAGAAGAGAAGGGTGCGAAAAGGGGTTTTCAGTCTCCTATTTCACAGCCTTTCGCCGTTTTACTCGGTTCTTTCTCTACAATTACACTGCTGAGCACCCCTGCTTTCATATTCCACAATCTGCCAGTTACCTTGGACACCCTATTTTCTGAAGCACGATCAGAATCGCAATTCAACACAGACTCGTCTAGCTCGACTCTGCGAATATCACAAGGTTCGCGCTTTGTGGGCGCCAGAGTATCCAAAATAGTGGATATCCAAAAGTGATGAAAACTGGCAGTTAAAGGCACAGTTCACGATGATACGATTATATCGGGTGTGTTGCAAGTGTTCCGGTGAATAGTATGGGGTCAGGTCACCCATGGAAGGGTTCACTTTACGAGACGATTGATTTACTACCAACTTCCAGATCTCGGCTACGTAGCTGGTCTACTTATATCAAATATTTATGAGGTTAGTATCTAGTAAAGTTGGATATTTGTTAGTTAGATGATTGAGTTAGGGCAACTTCCATTAAATACAATTTCTAACAGAAAGCAGATACGATCTATGATGAAGGTGGAAGCTAGTTACTGTAACAGACCGTGATACAATGTTTTAATCTCACGAGAATATTTATTTCATCGTTTCTACGGTGAATTACCCTGCTCACAACACTGGTGACTTGACCTCCTGAAACACTGGTCACAACACTACACGTCACCCCGATTATATAGGTTCCATCCCATAGTAGATAGCCCGTTCTACAACCGCAAAGTATGTGTCATTACCGCGACGTGAGGGTGAGTGCTAGAAGTGTAAAGAACCCCCCTGAATGGGATGGCGCATTGTCAAGATGACCCTTACCCATCTTCGATTTAGCAAGCAGGCAGCGGTATCACCTAGGTGGATAAGAGGCTGATATCGACTGCAATAAGAAAGGACAGGAGAAATTCCCATCGTAACCATAACCTTATCAGATGATATTAGGTTGTCCCGAAAGTTCCGGAACACCTCGACCACTTTTAAAATTTATTTCTTTACAACATAAACACATTTCAGTCAACAAGACATGTCTTTGTGTAGAGTAGAAAATTCTCTTCCGAATGATATATGACATGCTGCAAAAGGCTTTATGTTGTAAAGAAATAAATTTGAAAGAAAGAGGTCGAGGTGTTCCGGAACTTTCGGGACAACCAAATATTATTAAGAGAGCTTATCCAAATACTTGCTTCTAAGTTGCAAGCTCGTCCGAAAGGTCAACAACACCTTGTTTTCAGGGTTTTGGAGGTTTTTTTGTTCTCTCTTCATGTATGTGTTTTTCAGCACCCCCGGGGTCGTTATGGAGTGGGGCGATGCACGAAAATTATCGTAAACTGTGCCTTTGAGAGTGACGTCAGAATGATGATCCTATTCCAAAGGTGCTTTCCCAGACACATGGAGAAGCATCACGAACAGTGAAGAATTGATCCTTGCAAGGACTTGATCCTGCATCCTACAGACTCAAATCATACGGCCTATCACAGAACGAGATTGAAGCCTTAACGTCCATTTCCCGACGGCTGGCATGGCGAGGCCTACGGACTTGGATGAACGTGTATCGACCTCTCTCACCCCGCCACACACTATCACCCTGTCTGTAGGCCACGCCCAGCCAGCCTTCGGGAACTGGACTGTACCTACGAAAGTTCGCGCTCAAAGGGTGTATCATTAGACTCTCGTGAAAGTCAAAGAACCTTTCAAATTCGAAAAGCTGGGTCGGAGCGCGTCCAAAAATACGCCAGGTGATGCATGCGCATTAGAAATGGCCAGTTCAAGCAGGGGTCCTTCCCCACACTTGCTGAGGGCACCCATCTGCTTTCTGTTTCACAGCATTTGAGAATGATAAGAAGAAGAAAAAGACTCACTCAAACGACTCTTCATCATCTTCCCAATGAACTTCGCGGCGTTTTGGCGACCTTTCCGGAGACCTCACCGAAATCTCACTCACAATAGTGGTTGGGACACGGCTTACATGGAGTGAGGAAGAAGTCGGCTCTGATAAAGAAACATCTGAAATTTGAACTAGAACAACATCAGTAAGGAGAAGTTCAACAAAGATACCACTCGAAATTAAAGAAACCCCACCACGACTGCACGCCTGCTCTTCAAGAGCAACTACATTTCCGGCCAAGATCGTTTCCTCAGCTGCATCAGCGAATATATCACACGATGAGCTCCGGTTTCGGTCCGATTCGAACGATTCCCTTCTGTCTGACTGCTGAGTACAGGGAGGTGACTTCCATGCGTATCCCCTTCCACTTGAACCGCCAGGGTCTTGAGGATTGGAACTTTGCAGCATATCTTCCATGGATGCATCAGACAGTGAATTGCAACTTCTTCGCCTTTTAGATCGCCGCCCATTATGGTCTTTATCGCGGGTGGCCTCAACCAGAATTATTACTAACATAAAAAGTTCGAATTATTGATGGTATTACCTGCACTGACGATGTGACATGCTCTGAAGTAACTGGTTGGCCCATCCAGTTGCCTTCCCATGGAGTATAGACCTCTCTGGCTGACGGAACAGAACCATACAAACAACTAGAACAACAAAAAATAAGAAATGACCGAAGTTGTCAATGCTTTTAGGCGTCCGGACACGTTACACGCACAAAAACTCCTAAAAAAAGCGGACAATTTCTTTCACAATTTCTTACTGTTTTGGGTTTTCGAAAAGTGTCTCCCTAGAACGATGCCGGTCCACAACCGAATTCCTTATTTCTTCATTGTTCGAATACTTCGAGAACAACCTTATATGATCCCAGGAACGTACCTATATGTAAGAGTTTGTACAATGTTTAAAGCAAAACAGATAACATGAAGTACCCATTGCTGGAATATTACAGGAGGCTGCCATGAAGGATCGATGTGCCGCATTCTGTCAATAACACACTCGACTAGAAGATGTGTTGAAATTTTGGGGAGTGAAGTTCTCGAAGCGGTTTCGTTTATAGGCGCTTTCGAGCGCCTATAACACTCCTCTAGGATGCGCAGCATTTCTGAAAGCACTAGTTGGTTTCCGTCAATGGTGAGCGATGGAGCGGTGACAATATGCAAATCACACCTCGAGCAGTTAACGGGAAACGCAGCTGACGAAAAACTTCCGAATTCCAAAAGCATATAACCTTTACAATTCTTCTATATATGGGGCAAGCGTTCAAATTGAAGTGCTCCACGTCAACAATGCCCTCAGCGGACAATCTGAACATCAAAATTTACAAACGATAAAAAGCGAACTCTGTTAAGACCTCACTTTTTCACGAGCTTTTCCTTATTTATAAACCGAGATCTAACCAGAGTGGCCTTTTCATCAATGCACTTTCTCAAGGATTTCATATAATACAATAAATCGCGTAGCGAAAACCGAACCTGCGGCATTACCTTAACAGACAGACACCTTTAGTGAAAAAAAGTCATGGAACGGAAATACATTTTAAACTACCTTGTCCATGGCATCAACCCACGCTTTAGGGTCGTCGAACGATTCGAGATTGGCAAGATATGATTCTCTAAGCTGTTTAATAATATTTTCCCTGAAAAATACTAAGACATTGAGAAAAAATTCGACGTCATCGCATCAGAAACTTGATGGACAACTACTTCCTCTGGGCCGGAATAGTATTAACGGATGCGCGACGAAAGGTGTTTACAGACTATTTCGGAGCGCTTGTGAGGGCGTGGCCTAGGGACTTGGGTGAGAATGTATCGAATTCTCTCATCCCGCCACACACTCTCACTCTCGCCTCTCAGGCCACGCCCTACCAGTGAAATGGACTGTGTAGAGTTGCGCTGGGATGAGGAACGGGACGTGCTGAACCACATTTATACTCGACTATTACACCATTGCGATGAATGCAACGTTCAATGTCGAGTATGCAAGTGTTCTAGACTCAGGTCAGAGCTGCGAATGTCGTAAAAAGAGAAGAAAGTCGTTGACTCTATCCATCACGCGATCTTGTAGACTTCATAGGAGTTCATGTGCAACCCCTCCAGAAACGGGAAAACACTGATAACGTGTATTGTAATTTACGACAAAAGAAGGCTCAGCTGGTAACCATTGCACGCACCACTCATGTTTAATTTCCTCAGCTTGTAGTGGTCGAAACGCTGGGATGAGTACAGTCCAGTTGAAATCCACAAGACTGGCCATGAGGTTGGATGAGGAGGAACGAAGGTATTCGGCAACTTTCGATTCGCACAATGATGATTTTGATAAAACTGTTTCTGAAACACATTCCGTACAATAAGGATCTCAGCACTATTGACACAAAGTAAAAATTACCAAACAACTTTCGATATCGATCTCTGGGGAGGCAGTTCCTTTCTAACATACTAAGGTCGCGAGCAACATCCTAAAATTCAACAATAATCCTTTGAAGGAGCATTTCGAACCAGGGAATTTCACAGGTGACACCGTGAAGGAAAATGGAGATGATCGCGACGGAGGATCGTCCGCGACGTCCTTGCGAGCAAAGGGGACCGTATGATCAACCTGTTCGGGGCCTCATTATAGGAAAAAGATGATGTATTCGGCCAATATTCCAATATTCCACACCGCTAGCTCACGCGCCGCAGGATGTATATCATAAGGAAAGGGTTGCGGAATCCTCAAAACCCTCAAAACCTTCGAAGTCTTGAGGATACACGCCCTCGTGTTGAACAGGAAACACAAAAAAAAATCTCATTCTTCTAAAGGAACCGCTAAATTCATTTAGTCGACTGTTGGTGCTAACGCAGAGTGTTGAAGAAAACTGCGGTGAAGAAGAGTGAGATGGAACGGCCAAAACCTGACAATTGCACCACTTCCGGACATTTGGTCAAGATGCGCCCACAATCGAGTTAACCAAGGGCGTTAACAAAAGGGTTCACAGACACACAGTCTCATTGGATTTCCAGTATTTATTCATAGCACATATGTCTCCCTTTCCTGGACACTTTCTGGGTATGTTATCTTTCTGGTGCTTCGAATTTTATACTGCAAGCGGTACTACGGGTAAGACTCACCTCGGCCGTCCAGCCTTGACGCTCTAATCGCCGTTTATTGTTGTACAGAACATGATCAACTTGCCTTCTTGGCAGAGCTAATAAACGAGCAATTTCACCGCGAGATTCACCGCGAAAAGCAAGTCTGAAGAGCGTATTTATAATTCCAAGGGAAGTCACCAAGTAATAGTTATCATACTCATGTATGTGAAGGACTATTTCTCGCGGCAACGGCGAAGGAGCGCCGACATAGTACGGATCAAAAATACGTAGCATTCGATTCTGAACCTGATATGCGCTTCGAGATTCCAATTTGCGACCTGCAATCGTGTTCCGTTTGAGCTGCAAAAACGCAAAGGAAAAAAGCTACCACATACACAACTGCGGCCACATCCCTATTTTGATTAGAATAGCGTTCTGAACCCGCTGCTCCTTAACCTAAAGCAAAAAGTAAAGTTAACATTATAATTACAACGATGAATAATTTAGTTTACTGATTGATCCACTATAGTCTTGGCTAAAATTTGACCTTTAGCCCCATTCCAGCAAGAGTTCCAGCATGCAAGGTGCAACCAATTCATCCCATTCTTGAGAAAAGAGTATTAGAAGCAAGCAGCCAGACATCGCTTCGACGACAATATTAGCATATTCACGTAAGATAACTCACAGACTCTAGGCTTTCCAAATGTCCCGCGTAGAAGCGGGCATCATCATGGATGAAGTTGTACTTTCGCGCAACGGCACGCCAATTCTTACGGATTCTATCATCTTCCTCAGGTGTGAAGCGATCTCCGAAGGCAAGCTCGATACCTTCAAAGAACAATTGCTCAAAAAGCAGCATCAGAGAACCCTTCTGCGATGCAAATGGGATGAAAGTGATAGACGGGTCGGCAACTCCAGAGCATCAGTTGCAGGCACGATTCAGGCGAACAGGCGAGTTGACAGAAAGAATAAAGTACGAGTCGATTCTGCTGTTACTGATCTGCCTACGTATGAGTATTCGTAGTTTGCCCGATAGATACTTCTTTTATGCCTTCCACTTGTTCTAGTACAAGATTGTATAATCGTCAACTCTGAACAGTGCCTATGTGAGATGCGAAGTCATTCCGTTATCCTTTCAACTGACCCGTCAAAGCTTGAACGACTCTTTGAGGAAATTTCAAAAGGTTTCAAAGGGAAGATTTTTCTTGTTGTTGAAAATAATACTTCTAAACACTGAAAAAGTCGAGTGAGACAATCCATTTACCCCGTAGTTTACATTGCAGGAAATTTACAGTCCGCTTGAAGATTTCGAACGGAAGCTGCTCACGTATGAGCAATTATGCATTAAACGGAATGGCAGAAATATTGAGTCGCTACCTAATTCCCATCCGAACCGCATTGCAGACGACAAATTCTCAGCAATATGTTACTGCGCCCTGCTATAAATCTTCCGCAGAAAAGAAAGGAGTCAACGATAGTAGTTACAAATCTCATACTACAGCTCACCATATTCTAACAGCCTTTCTCGATGACGTTCATCAAGTATCTGAGGTGTCTCGTGGTGAAACAAGTAGCCATTTTCCGTAAAAATCCCCTCTTCAGGCATCCGAAGAGGAGGCCACACGGAATATCGTTTTAGCCATGAACGGTCACGCCGTTGAGACATTGCCGACTGGAAAATCTTCTTAAATTTAGCGATACCGCCAGTGATAAATATAAAATGCTACGCCACAAAGCTGAAACCCACCTTGAGAAGGAGAGAATTCGGTGCTAGTGGGGCCACCCCTGGATGCGCCGTCGTCCCTTACTCGCGATACCGTTTTGCAATCATTAGTTTACACACTCAATTGTATATTTTAACCTGAGCGGGGTACGAGTTTCCCTAAACTAAGGCATAGGCTAAAAATATGGGCAAAATCGGAAGCCGAGCCTGTTGGAATGCACCCCCCCCCCCGCCACCATATTAGCACCTTCAAACGATTACCCATTGAGAAAATGGAAACAGAAAGCTGTCTCCGCAATCTAGAACACAAAAAACAGTTTAAATTATCCACATTAATTCAAAAATATGCTGCCGCGGTAAAGTAAAGTGTTTTGTGTGTGGTATGATCACACACACTGAAAGACGTCCCTTTGTTAGTCATTGGGTTATTTATTCTCTGCATCGCTTTCTGTCTCGTAATCGTAACAGGTTTTCAAGAAGTCGTTCTTTGCAGTGTTAGCTGCAAGGGATGTACCATCATTCTGCTCGTGCCCTTCAACTATGCAGCGGTTCCTTGTCCGACTTTTACATCTCGTTAAATACCTCCTTGAATATTTAGCTCCTGCCCGGAATGAATGACAGGGAACCTCTGATCCACGATGGCCCCAGAAATCCAGTGATCTCCGCCTTTGCGAACCGACAGAGAGCTTTGTCTTCTAGCAGGTGGGTCTTCGTTTTTTGAGGAAAGCAGAAGCACGGTTCGAGCAACCTTGCATCTCTAAAGGTGTTCAGCTTGAAGGTTCTCTTTCGGCTTCAACGAACATTAGATTTGTTTTGTAGAGGTTTCATGTGCCAAGCAAATATCTGAAAGCCAGTATACCTCCGGGGTCAATCAATGTGAGGGAGGGGGGGGGGGGGACGCAAAGTTCCCACCGATGTCGAAGCTCCTTTCCCTTCCGAGGCTTAGAGTAGAATTCATATCCTCTTTTCCTGCATGAAAAAGCATCTGCTAAAGCATCTAACCCATCTGCTTGAGTCGTTAGAAAGCATAACGCCCTATTAGCTACCTTAATGCGACACTAGTTAAAATTGTGCTCGCTCTTTCCCTAAAAAGAAGCTCATTCTAATTTTCTGTATGATTCTAGCCTTGACCCTTACGAGGATCCGGTGACTGGATTGGAAAGAGTAGCCTCTTCATCGAATGTCACCAATCTGTCTCGTCGCAGGCGAGAGGTATGCGCTAGCACCAAGCTTAGTGGCTTTAATGTTTGCAGCAAAGTAACCACTCTAGGATGAGGAACGCCTACGTAGGCGTCGAATAGAGCAGCAGCAGCCGCCTCCAGATTTGGAGCAGGAGCATGCGTTGTCATCGAAATATGAGAGTCTGAATTATGAAGTTTCTGAGAACCAGCTATATCGTGAAGAAGAGACGGATCCCTATCATCACGTGAGTCCTCTTTATTCGGAAAGGATTGTGTAGCGTTTCATCCACTTTGAAATGAGTTCACGACATCACCCGTTCTGGGTGTTGCAAATTCGATACTGGTTTAGTGTTCTGCCAAAGTTCCTTGAGTAGAGAAAAACCTATCATATGACTCTTCTCGAGATTCATCGTACTGCTTCAAGATGAGCCTATGGCGCCGTTCACGTAATCGATGGATTGTATGTTTCTTCATCGGGATTGTTACTGCTCTCGTTGCTGCAGTAATTGATATCATGCTACACTACAGTCAAGAGATCAAGTTTGGATTCATCATCAAAAATCGTACGTCGATCCCTCCAGCCGCCTTTCCCATACTCGGTCTAACCTTTTTCAGTGTTGTCCAAATGTGATAAAGAAACCGAACTCAGTGGTGATGGCTGCATGTGGAAGGTTGTTGCGGCTTGGATTTCTTACAATTGTTTACTTGTTGGAATTGCTGGAAGTTTAGTGAGTTTTTTGAGGTCACTCTGTTATAAGAAAGTGAAACTCCTGTTTGCCAACAAATACCAGATCTCTTGAAATGTTTTTTCTGTTTCTCCTTTGATCGTTAGTTTAACTCTTTCGATACCACTTACACAGCTAAAGCGGTCATTAGCTCATATCGGTTGGTCTATTTTGTACTATTGCTATTCTGCCATTTTCGAGATCTTTTTTGTCAAGCTCGAACTCCAATCTCTCTCAGTTCATATGCTTTCTTTTTCCTTTTATTCGTTAGCGGTTGAAACGGTTATTAATTTAGGTGGTATTTTGGGCACCAATTGCTGGAGGTTCTGGAATACCACAGATCAAGTGCTATTTGAATGGTATTCAAATACCCGAAGTCGTAAAGTTGAAAACTCTAGTGTCTAAAGCAATTGGAGTTGCCTGTGCTGTGAGTGGAGGCCTGTCAGCTGGAAAGGTAACGCGCTATTCTTATTTTGAATACTCACCGACATTTCTCTCCATAAACTGCCTAGGAAGGACCGATGATTCATTCTGGTGCTGTTGTGGGAGCTGGTATCTCTCAAGGCAGATCTCAATGTTTACGCTGTGACACTGGCTTATTCAAAGAATTCAGAAACGATAGGTATGTTCCAATTTGGTTTGTTTATATTGAATCACCCTTCTAGTTGGATTTCACCTTATGTTTCTCCAGAGAACGTCGCGATTTTGTTTCGGTGGGAGCAGCCGCTGGTGTAGCAGCAGCTTTCGGGGCTCCAATAGGTGGTGTATTATTCTCTCTTGAGGAAGGAGCAAGCTTCTGGAATCAGAATTTAACGTGGCGAATGGTGAGTACATAATTGCACGGTCCATAAAAAGTATTTATGAATCCTTCTTGTTCCCTATTCTTTTCTCGTTTCTTCAGTTACCTAGCATGAAGTCTCCCCTTCCTCTGTTTCGCCTTGTAGCTTCTCATTATACTTTTAACGTACATGTTGAACTGCAACTACATTCCCATTCGTAATATTTCCTTGTCTGAACTACTGGTAATAACCTCATTGTTTTGAGGAGTTTCTACCTAAACTTCTTTTTTTTCACAACGTTTTTGGTACTGTTTAAATGAGAACTCATGTGATTGGACGAAAGTAAGCAGTAATGCCAGCGTAGTAGTTCTTTCTTCTTTAGTTCTTCTCTGCCATGATCTCGGCCTTCACCGTCAACTTAATTCTGAGCTGGTTCAATGGCCGTAGTGGATGGTTATCATGGACAGGACTGGCTAACTTTGGTGTTTTCGAGGTACTTATAAGTTATTCCGTAAGCTAGCATCTGTCATTCGATTCTGAGAACAATAGTTCCCACTTCAGAACAAGAATTACAACATCTGGGAGATTCCATTATTCTTGGCCGTCGGAGTTATTGGAGGTATAACGGGTGCTTTGTTCAATCATCTCAACTGCAGGTTGACAGAATTCAGAAAGAAGTAAGTTTTATAAAAGATAGTTGAAGATTGTAGTTCTCAATCAGTACTGATCTCAGTTGAGTGATTTAGATTGATTTATCACGTTACTTTCAAGGTATGTATCCAACAAATGGCAGCGATTACTGGAATGTCTCTTGGTTGCCGCAATATCAGCATTTACTGGTTTCATAACTATTTTCCTAGTAGATGATTGTCAGCCTGTTGGTGTAAATCCTAATACTACTGAAGTAAATCAGGTGGGTCACATGATGTATCCCCTGCTTTTCAGCCTTTTGTTCCAATTTTCATTCGGAATTCTTTAGATGTGGTGCAAAAAAGGCGAGTATTCTGCAGTGGCAAAGCTTTTCTTCCAGAATCCCGAAGAAAGTGTGAAATCACTTTTTCACAGCCCCATAAGTTAGTTTTCAAACAATGCGCCATTGTCGTATTTCTTGGATGTTATTCAGAGCGTTATTCAGATTCTTTTGGACCTTGGACTTTGTTGATCTTCTCGATCGAGTATTACTTACTTACGATGTGGACGTTTGCTTTGCCGGTACCTGCAGGAGTTTTTATTCCTGCAATTTTAACCGGCGCGGCGTGGGGACGTCTTTTTGGCATAGGCGTTGGTCGTGCTTTTCCAACTGTCGTGAGTGGAGTATCTAGTTTTGTTTGTCTCACAAGCGCTCTCACTGATGTGTTTCAGACAGGAATTGATCCTGGAAAATATGCGCTTGCTGGAGCTGCTGCACAGTTGGGAGGCATAGTCCGAATGACGATATCGCTCACAGCTATAATAATGGAGGCAACAAAGGTGCTCTTTTCTCCGGAGCTAGTGGCTTTGCAGCGCTTTGTCCATCTGTCTTCATTAGTACTTCTGATTGATCCTTTGCCGAACACCCGATTTTACTCTGTCTTCTCTGCTCATGCATTTACCAAACTCCCTAGCTCGTACTGGCTCTTCTAGAGTGGTGTGACGATGGAAATTTTTGCATAAAGAGCACTGTGCCTCGAATCCAAAGCTCTTGTTTTCAGGACATCACTTTTGGTTTGCCTATAATGCTAGTGTTGATGATTACGAAGTGGGTCGGCGACATTTTCAGTGAGGGATTATACGACATGCATATTGACATTCAAGAAGTGCCAATACTGGGATGGCATCCACCACAGATGAGTAGAAACATTCTGGCTGAGTGAGTTGTTTCATACGTGCTTCCCTCATTAAATAGATTGAAGATACTAACTTGTTCTAATTCGACTGGCTTTGCACTATTCAAATTATGAACGAGCTTGTTTTTCTTCGAGCAGAGAAGAGGTTGTTTCTGTTTGAGGAAGGTGATGCGTTCGGATGTGGTAGCGATGGAACGTCGTGAGCGTGTGTCAAGAGTAGTTGCTGTATTACGTACGACGAATCATCACGGATTTCCTGTGGTGGATAGGATTGACGAATCTCCGCATTCATCGCTTCCTGATTACGGACGCCTGAAAGGAGTTATTCTTAGAACTCAGCTGATCACATTACTTGAGAAGCGGGTACGTGATTTGGCCATGTCACCATACATTATGTTGAAACGTACCGACGGGTATCAACCGATTGGACGTGAACCTTGAATAATTAAAAAAAAACAACTTGCGCAGTCAGCTGATTTAGCCTCTCGCCCGTCTGCAGTCTACTCCAGGCTAGTGACGCAGAGGGGCGCGAGAAAGAAGGGGGTTTTCACAATGAGCTGACCTAAGCATGAACAAAGGGCTGCTACACTGCTGAGCACCTCTACTTTCATATCCCACAATCTGCGTCCTGTCGTTGATGAATGCAAGGTCTTAATTTAACTCCTTTGCGCATGGGTCCCATTTTATTTATGCTAACAAGTGAATGTTTAATTTTGAAGAAGTCTGAATTCGGAAGAATTCATAATTTATTTAGCGATAGTCACTTATATTTGTAATTAATTTCCTATTTGTTAATCTATTGCCCACATCAGAGGGTTATCTTCTGAAAATGTATCGAATGAGTTTCACTATTCTTTTTCTGCTGTTTTGGGCTGCACTTTCATTATGGAATCATGCTGAAGCAAAAACATCCCTATCAACTTTATTCGAATGGCAATTTTTAGGTCTTCTATTCCGATGTAGATGGCCTTCAAGGAGTTGATCGAATGGGAAGAGTCAAGCTTAGTGACTTCTTCGATGAGGATTTGTAAGTATTATGTTTTGATAGTGGGACGCCTATGAAATGATATTTCATGGTTTCGTGAAAGATTCCGATCATTTCCACGTTTGATGGGAAGCTGTTGTGTGGTGTAGTGGAGATGGTGGTACTTCAGAAGTTCATCACGTTCGTTCGTTCACGCCTCTGTTTTTCTAGGCAACAGGACAAATCAGTTGATTCTCTGGGATTGTCGGCCACGGATCAACAGTGCTGGATTGATCTAGAGCCTTTCATACATCCTCATCCACATCGTGTTCCGCTCAATGCCTCCCTACCGTTCATTTTCCAGCTGTTCCGTGGACTTGGTTTACGATACCTCACTGTTGTCAATGATGATAATAAGGTAAGACCTTGGACTATACAGATTGACGTTCTTCATCTCAAAATTTTTAGCTTCGTGGTATCATCACTCGAAAGGATGTTGCTCGATTCAGAGAGCGTCGTTCAAACAAGAAATATCAGGTGCGAGAGCTGTATATCGCTGAAGATAGAGCGAACTGAAACAACGAGAATTTTCACGGCTGGTATCAACTTGTGTGTTTACATGTGCTATCGCTATGTTGTAAGTATCGTGTTTTGCTATTCCTATTAATTACTGGGTACTTGCAGACTTTTACCGCTCCTTCGCACTTGCCTGTTGATCTGGTTTTTTGATTTCCGCCTCTTGCACTAACACCTTATGTAGCTTACACTAGAGGTACCTATGTCTCACTTTGAAGATATCCATTCGTTCTAGTCTATCCTATATTATTGGAAGTGTTGAAGGGTCGTTGTTACGGACATTTATAGTTGTGATTAGATGATGCAATAGTCTCTTTGAGTATTTTGTAACATGTTTACATAAAACTTCATGTTATTTGACGGTTTTGTTGTGCGATAGTATCTCTATCCAGGTTTACTTCAATTCGTGCTCTTGATGGTGATGCTATTTAATAGATGTACTGCGTTCTGCCCTAGCCACTGCATGAAAGCGCGTCTTTAGAGAGCTGCTGACCCAAGCCTGGAGTTACGCGGAATCATTTTTTGTTTCAGTAATGCTTATTGCTTTGCTGAGTGTGGTGATTACCGGCTGTATTGCGGAATGGATGGTAGATCTGGAATACTCGTTGAATAGTAAGGTTATACATTTCTGCTATATTACTACTGCGATAGGTATGAGTTAACTATTTTGTTTCAGATTTCAACGAAGTCTATCCCCTTGGAAAGATTGAGTTACGAAGATCGTATGACGGTAACTATACAGCGACATTTCGAGCTACAGGCGGGAATCGTCTGAGTGAAAGAATGAGTGCCGATCCTTCATCAACATATCAAGTATTAGCTAGAAGCTCAACTCATCCAAAGGATCAGCTAATGTCGTCCAGCAAAGCGGTACTCTTCATACTTTTATAATAGTGTTTACAACAAAAAAATAGCTAACGTTCTTCTGAATTGTCGTGGATGAGTTCTGTAGATCATTACCTGGTGATGATGCAGGTAATGATCCTGGTATATCCCTAAATTCGTAAATAAAAATATAAATGTGTACTGGAGCTTCTCTACGATGACTTTTTCATTCCTTCAGTGCCTGCTATTACAATCGAACCTCTTCCACTACTTCTGGCTGTCAATAGATGCTGAGCGACAACTCGTTCAGTCGTTGACAGTATTTCCGGATATAGTGGCAGCTGGTGATAAGCCACTAGACTCGAATTTCGACTGCTCTCAGATGGTTGTACCATCTTCTGCACAGCCTAGTGCAATAGTGCATGTGAGTACTAAAGGAGTGCTCCCAACGTGAGTTCTTCGTGTTGAGCCGTTTGAACAAGATTTGTCTAGTATTTTATGCTCGATTTTCAGACCTGACACTCAGTTATTTGTTCAAATGATGGAAAAAGAACGACGAGCGAGGCAGCACGGAGCAGAAGCCGATGATCGGAGCTTCCTAGGAAAATATGTGAGCCTTGAAAGTGATTAGCAACAGATGATCTAAATGCAACGCATTCGCGCGTTGTCAAATTTATCTTCACATTTGAGTGGAGTTTGATGTGCGACGTGGTATTGGGGTGGCATCTCGTTCTACGGACGAACTAGTGCTCCTTGCTTCTCCGCTGCCAGTATGGCATTGGAACAAAGTGAACGTGGTTAGGAAGTGGCTACTTATGATGAGGAGCTACCAGTGGCGGTGACAGAAAGGGGTGGCGCTTGGCTGTAGGTTTCGCCTAACCGGGTGTCTGGGATTATCTTTATCTTTATCTATTGACGTAGACAATGTCCACGTGGGAATGACAACTCCAAAGAGAAGAAACATCGCGGACTTAGTAAGTTGATTGTTTGGGAATGGCGATAGCCCAAGTCACTCGAGTGGTGGCTCACGCAGGGCGAAGCGATTCGGCAGGGGAACTTTTTCAGGCATTTTCAATATTAGCATCTGGCAGAAAGCGCAAAAGCGAAATTAATTGGTTTATTCATCTGATCGCGCGACCTCGTTGCTCAGGAACGTTGCTCAGGAACGAGCATTGTTTTGTAACTGAGCATTTGGACCCCCGGCGTATTTGGTCCTTAATAGTAGATGAGTTAAAATAAAAAAGCTTGCCGTAGAACATGAAGAAGACTATAGTTGTCTTTTTACTTTTATTTACTTGATCCTCTTTTGGAAAGAATATTTTCTATGATACTTGGATTTTCAGTGGATGTACATTGTTCCTGTTGTGGTGTTTGTTGTGATTTCGAATGCGATGACACCTGATAGTGGAGGCGAAGGATAAGAAGTGAATGACTTGTAATTTCGGCATCCAATGCTTAACCTTTACAATGGTGATTGTAAAATAGCTGCTCAACCCTGCCGTTATATTTATTGGTTGTTCTCAAGTGATTATTTCGTTTGGTTGATGTGTACACGTTCTCCTCATTCCTCAGCAACTTTGTGTATATGATTGTTTTCATAATGCTTGTACCTTGTTCGTATAGATCAAAAACAGTATCTAATAAAATGTTTCGAGTGGATTTGTCCTCACATACAGGTTCATTCCATTCCATTCTTTGCTAATGATCGCTCTTCTTCGAACTGCCATTATTGGCGCCATAAGTGCGCATTGGACAACAGACGTGCGTGTTGTCTCGTGTCATGGGTCTGAAATCTGTTAGGTCGCATTCATACTTTTCGGTGACGCCGGCAGGGCGTGGCTCTGCGTCTTCGCCTGAGCCACCGTGCCTGGTTGCCTGCGTCGTATGTGCATCACCCCTGTGCCACTCTGCCTCTCTGCCTGTGAGCGCAGCCACGCCCTGCCAGCGTTGAGTATGAACGCGGCTTTAGCCCAGTTCAGTAAATACGAAGAGTGACGTGGCGACTGGCGCTTACTGCTAGATATCTGATGTGTAGAACTGGAATGTTGGAAATTGAGGTAATGCGACTCGTGGCACGAACTTTGACGCTTGGCTCGAGCATCGTTAGAGCAACATCTCTTCGGTATTGCTCAACAGCCGGATCATCTGGTACGCACACAGAAGCTTTGGACTCTCTCGATGTATTCGATGATTTTGTGGATAGCATCGGACGTGATGTGACGGATATAAATCGGGTGAGGTTTTTTTTTGCTTGTCTAAAGTCGTGCAGTTTAACTTCATTCGGTCAATTGTCCACATGGGTTATGATTTTTGTAAACCCACGTCTACAGTGGAAGGGGTGTGTTACAAGTGTTCCGATTCTAAAGGTCGGCACCGAACTGAGTCACCGCCCTTCGCGAATTGTCCGAATGGTGGCGGGTCCTGCCGTCTGGGCTCTCCCAGATTAGCCAGGCCTTTTCAGGGGAGGAGCTTTGGCAGCGTGTTTTTACCTGTCTTTACCTGATTCCAATCCGCCGCGCAACCTGACCTGGCCTCACCAGTCGGAACACTTGCACTCCACCCCAGTGGAAGACTAAGCACATAACTTGGCTAGGTTGAATAGATCTGATATCGTGAATGTGATCCTGATTTGTAATAAATTCGATAGTCAGTAAATTCTCTTCTCAGGGCTTAACCTTTTCTCGTATGTTACGACAGTCGAAATTCATTCAACTGGGTGATTTCAATGGTCGACTCGTTACTGGGAAAATTGTGCATCGAGTTCAGGTAAATAAATTTCTAATCTTTGTAAGCGGCTGCCTTCCATTTTCTCTTTTCTACTGACATTACATTCAGGATGATCTCTATATTGACTTCGGATTAAAGTTCAATGCAGTCTGTAAAGCGCCGGCCGTTAACTCTGAGTGGGTACATAGTTTATGAACGTGAAAAGTTTCTCCTTAAAATTTCGTTGCAAATTCCAGGTCATACAGAGAAGGAGCTGCGGTGCTGTTACGACTTCATGATCCAGAATTGAGCGAGCAATTCCTTGGTTCAGACCACGATCTGACATTGCTCGAAGCTGATGCGACATTGGTGCGACTTCTTCGTCCAATTTCTGGCAAAGGTAACATTTGAAATAGAATTTGATGGAGTCCTCATGTCGCCGTGATCGTTTCATCGGAACATTGTTCTGCGTGGATAAATGACGTTTGTCTAACTATTTCCCAAATATTGATCTATGCATGTCCTTTCGTTTACTAATGATTTGCATTCGTTCTAGGAGGTGAGAGAGTCAGAAAACCACAGAGTTCGTCTGCTGACCCGTCACCCATCAACGTTGTCGATAAGCTCGAAGATGCTGTCTAAGCAATTCTGACTAATTAAAATTAAAATTGATCTTCGTATGTCTAGTGAGTGTTTCGCACTGTTAGAAAATTCTGTTGATTTGTTTTGTTGTCTCATCAGTGCAAAGTCCATGAATTTTTTCATAATATTCGTTAAGGTTATTCGAGTACAAGGTCCATGAATTTTTTCAAGTATTCGTTAAGGTCATTCGAAATGAAAGGTTCCCAGAGCGTCCCTAACAGCCTGTGGCGACTCTCGATCCTACTTTATGTTTTATCCTTGCTGCTACAGTAGTTCAGCTTCAGTTGCCTTTTGTGAACTTACAACTTAAAACCGTAGTATTAGTGAACTTTCGTAGAATTCGACTTCATAGAATTCACGACCGCGTAGCACTGTCCGCATTACTCCACGGGTACTCATTTGCGGTGTACTACAAATCGGATTGTGGCAAAAAGCAGCAGAGAGGACTTGGATCTCATTTATGATTTTGACCAATTCATTTCGTTCTCCTTACTGCTGCACTACGTAACGTTCCTATTCATCATACCTGACATCGAATGTGAAAGCGTGGTGGTACAGAAAAGCTAGCTCCAAGAACATCTTGATTCACGCCACATCTGCTCATCCGTCTGCAGTGAAACATGCAGTTGTTAGGAACATGTTCAAGACGTCTGCAAATGTATGCACTGGCCCGGCAGGGCGACGAGAATCCATACGCCTAGCTTCTGACATAGCTGCATCTAATGGCTACGTTGTACCAGGACATTGTGGTAGAATTCGCACTGAGCACCGTAGTGTACCACGTGTGGATGAGGTCCCCCTGTGCTACCTTTCATCTCTAAAAGAGTTACTTCTGCGATTCGAAGGTGCCTCGATCGAGCACAACTGGACGATGATGTTGTCATAGTTAGCATTCCTAATGGCAATATCTAAAGCCAGCTCGTGCGAAACAGGCTTTACGACAAGCGGTGCATATCAGAGAACTGTGTTACATGTCCGTATGGTAAAATTGGGGATTGCGCCAAAATCGGTGTCATCTATTTGATTGTATGTCTGACATGTAACGCAACGTACATTGGGGAGACTGGGACAGCACTAGCAATACGTATACAAGAACATCTTGCTGGCAAAAGGCGTGGTAACGTTAGAACACCTTTGGGAAAGCATATGACCGAGGAGCATGGCGGAAACGATTTTGATCTTAAGTGCAGAATTTTGGCATATGAGACTGAGATTTCTGCTAGAAAAGTGCTCGAGGCAGTTTGGATTTCCGCAAGAAATCCAAGTATGAACAACCGAAATGAGTGCTTATCGGTCACAAGTGACCTCTTGCCATTTGCACCACATTGCGAGCTACTGATCTGAAAATGGGAGACATGCATTTCCCAAACAATACTATATACAGTAGCGCTCAAAAGTCTTCGGCGAAATGGTATTTCACTTGGGTTTTTCACTTGTAACTTTTTTGCGACTGGACCGATCCAGGTGAAATTTTAGTATGTTGTACATGGAGACACTGCATACTTAATATACTATTTTGACGCTCAAAGGTGTAGGTTTCGTGGTTATATGAAACCTTTTAATTTTGGCATGCCATCGCTATGCCGTCCCGCTGTGCCGCTGTCATCAAAAGTCGTGGTCTTTCTACAGAATACTAATGTTCTCTGAGGCTTGCTCGTTTTGTTTTTGTAAAGGAAGCCGTTTTTTCTTGACCAAGCCTTTTACTTTTTTTGGGTGGTCTTGTAGTAAATTCTTGTAAAAAATCATGAAAAAAGGTAAGCGGCGCTCAAGTAGAAGGAAATGTTGACAATAGGTTCAGGCACCACATATAAAAATTTTGTCAAATTTGGTCAAGTAGAAAAAGAGTTATGACAGAAAAGTTTTGGCCGAAGACTTTTGAGCGCTACTGTATGTATAAGGACGACATGGCATCTCTCATTCACTAATTACAACTAACTCGGAGTGGCGTTGTTCCACTCATACGGTGGTGGATTGGGTGAGTTTGTTTCTGACGTAAGGAGTTCCTCTGGTGTTTTCCTAGATCTCCGTCAAAACCGCTAGGGGGATGAAGCATTTGACGGTGTAGTGGACAAAATCCTAGTTTTGAGCCACGTTTAGGCCTTCGAGGAAGACGATCCTGTCGAATCGTCAGGCCCTTAATAAATATTCCACCTAACAACCTCGTTGGCACAAAAGAAGAACTTCTAATACAATATCGATGCCGAGGTTATACGAAGAGAGAAGTTGTATCCTACTAACAACTTGATTATGTGGTAATTGTGCTACAGAAATTGCAATTCGAAAAAAGCGACGAATTTCTGGACTTGATACACTGTGGGTCTTGACTGTCTGTATGTCTGTCTGTCTGCCTGTTTGTCTCTCTATTTGTGTGTTGGTCTGTCTGACTGTCTGTCTGTCTGTCACGAAATCAGAAACCACCTGAAGGACAATCTGTAAAGGTCGGTTCAAGTATGGGATCGGTGGTGCATGGGTAAGGCCGCGGTCATAGTCCCAGCCGGCAGGGGGTGGCTGCGTTATCAGGCAGCGAGGGAGAGTAGCTCAAGGGAGGTGCAGAGATGACGCAGGCAGGGTGGCATATGCGGAGACGCAGAGATACGCCCGCAAAGTATGACCGCGGCCTAAGGAGCGCACTCAAACAAAGCCACGCCCCTTCCACTGTGAGCAGAGTGCGCTGAAACATCCGGTGCTCGCGTGAAAAATTCCTAATTCAGTTCCAAAATGGCCCAGAAGTGTTTGTCTCTCTGTTTGTGGAGGAAAGCAAACCAGACGCTTTTGACAATTGGCTGCTACAGTAATCAGGTTTTCGTGCCAGGAGCGTTCCGTCGCTGTCTGTTGTCACCACACACTCTCTCGCGCTTTGTCGTTCTCTCTGCGCTCTCCGCGTAGGAGGAAGCATATGGCGAACTGCCCGTGGATTGTACCACGCAAAACCTGTAGGAGAGGCAACATCCAAAGCACAGTGGAGATCGGAAGCTGGAGAGGGGCTGGGTACGGTAAGGAGGGTAGGGGTCAGTGAACCGCTACTGAATTTTGGTGATGCTTGGGTTGTTTGGCACGCATGCGTTTAGCCAGGGAATTTCGTCGTTGCGGCATCGTTTCGGGAGTGATAGATGGGTTACAGTCCGCACCTATGTCGGAAGTTCAGCAATGATTTTCGGCCACAACCCATTTCAGCCCCGCGTCGAGGTTTCCTTCTCTTGCAATGCGCGCGCCATCGCGTTAAAACAAACTTAGGTGCTATCGCAATGAGGGGGGGGCACCCACAACTGGACCCTATTTTTACCTAAGCCAAAAAGGGGAAGGAGCCTTTCCTTCCTCCTCCAAGGCTTAGGCAAAAGTATACGCCTGAATGTACAGATTAACCCCTTAAGGATCTTTCCAGGATGCTTAAATAAGCAAATTTTTATAAGTGCCCCCCTCCTCTCATTCCGATAGCACCCAAACTTAAAACGTTAAAACATCTGTTTTTAACATAATCCCTTCGTTGTATGCGTTTAAGGTAGGCAAACCAGACCCACAAGACTTGGGATATGCAAGGAGGTTTGTGTGGGTCCTGCCGCGAAAACCTGATTACGGTAGCAGCCAATTGTCAAAAGCGTCTGGTTTGCTCGCCTCCCAGAAGTGGGGAGTTGTCAGAAGTCAGCCATGGGTCGCTGGAAGTGATGGAAAACACCCGCCCACAGTGGGAGGAGCGTATTTGGAGTAGAAGGAGCTTACGACAAAAATTCGTGATTTGGTTCCAGCACAACCTAGGGGCTCCGTCCTTGTTGCAGTGGGTGGGACGTTAGCCAAGAGGTTACATCTTAGCCAAGAGGTATACATCTGATATAGACTATGCGGGACACGCGCTAAAACATTCGATACTCCAGTAAAAATTTTCTAATTTAGTTGCAAAATGGGTCAGGTCCACAGTGGAAGGAGCGTATTTGAATGGGCGGAGCTTGCTACAGAAATTCGTGGTTTGGTTGCAGCATACCCTAGAGGCTCCGTTCAAGCTGCAATGAGTGGGATATGAGTCAAGCTGTATACATCGTATCCAGACCATGTGAGACTCCACCCATCATGGGCAGGGTGTGCGGTGAAAAATTCATTTCCAAAATGGCTCAGACGTAAGGAGAAGTTGGGTGGAGATTAGCCATAAGTTGCGAGATGTGATGAAAAAGAACCATTCAAAGTGATGCGAGCGTATTTCGAGTGGGCGGAGCTTAAAACAAGCATCTGTCACGAAATTCTGGACTATTAGGGTTTGTGCATAATTAATGCGGCTTTTTATTGTCACATCTATCTATAGCGGAAATGGACGTTTTGTCAACTAATAAATGGGAAGCAATCCACGATTGCGATGGCAAACGCTCCCAAAAATCATTTAATCACGCGTTTGCTAAATTTTATTATTGTTTTCGCTGAATAACATTATTGAACAACGCTGCATTAATAATGTACCAACCCAACACATGAAAGACAGTTCGTAAAGGTCAGGTGGTAGTGCATAGCTAAATAAGTAAGGCCGCGGTCATACTTTACGTATCTGCGTCAACTGACGCAATCATGTGCCTGTCGCAGGCGACGGCGTCAATCTGATAACGCGCGCCGTTTGCAAATGCTCGACCCAACCACACTACAGTATGGTGTACTTGGCGAGAGCTCAGGAATTGAAATTGGAATATAAGCGCCAAAGGGTTCAGTGAAGAATGAATGAGCTGGTATCCGACGTAACCTTACATGCCATCTCCGAGGGTGTACATGAAACGTTTCTAAGCCGAATTTCCCGCTGAAGGCGAACTATCAAATGTTCAGTCGTGCGTTACGCAGTATCGTCCCAAAAAAAGGGGAAGCTCATACCGTATTTATGCCTATACTTTTTTGAAAATCATCAGCACAGTATCGTCGTGTATCACGTCTCGCTGTCTGAGACGACGCTCTCTATACGGGCGTGCGTACTTATGATCCACAAAGTCAACGGCCCCACAAGATAGTGGACCTCAATCGCTTATTGTCCCACGTCACGAGCAAGACGATGCTTCTTTTCCTTACGGTTATCAGATAAATATATCTCATCTATTCTGTTTCAGGTAAACCGACTAAAGCGCCACATTTATGGTGCATCGGCCGGGAGTCGAGTCTGGGCCGCTCGCGTGGCAGGCGAGCATTCTACCACTGAACCACCGATGCTAGTGTTGAGTCCAAATTAATCACTGAGACACCTTCATGAAACACTATTTGGTCCCGCAAAGTACGACAAGGGGTCAATAATGGCATCGCAAATAACGAGCAATGTTAACACCACCAGTATTTCTGTCATGGAATGACATTGTCTCACGGAAATGGTGGACACTTGTAACGAGTTCAAACGTGGAATGGGTCCACGAGTATCCAGAACAACTCGTTGCCCAAGAGAATTCCCACGAGGAAGGGAGTCTTTCCTCTCCTCTCTCTCACTCTCTCTCTCTAGAAGGGAAAAATAGCAAGAAAAAAGGCGAGCTCCCATGTAATCGCAAATTTAGGCGAGAGCAGAAACGGACAGAGTGGGTAAGGTCAATGAAAACTGCGCTTCACCACAGAATGTTCCTCGCGTTCCTCGCTCTACGAGTCCCTCGGTAATCAACCGTGAGCTACACAAAAATGGTGCTCGGATACCCCTACCTCTTTTTCACAGCTCCATAGTCTGGAGCCACGGACGCGGATATCCAGTCTTGGAAACGCGTATTCGAACAAGCAAATACGCACATTTGGGAAGCATGGGCGAAGCACCCACGCCCTTACTTAATTAGGCAAGACATATATCATTATCTCATCTATTCCGTCTCTGATAAACCCACTAAACCGCCACACAGTGTAGACTGGCAGAGCTTATGCGAGATAAATCTTCGGAATACAAACAGTACCCACAGCCACTGGGATGGCTTACATTTATATGGGTGACAACGTACATAAGCATATGTACTCTGTATGGTTGGGAGCTCGAAAAACTAGCGGTTCGTGAAAATTCTCACTGAGCACACAACTTTCATGGATCGAGTTGAATTACAAGATGGAGGGATGCTGCAGTGCTACGCGTATGCTTGGAATGAAAGCATGAACTGAAGGGCATTCTCAGAAGCCATTTGCTCCAGGACTCAATATTGGGGGTGTATATCATTAGGTCGAAGTCTCGCTCTGCGTCGTCCCACTCGTGACGCCATCGGCGCAGGCTGTCGCAGCCGGTGCTAAAGGACTTTCGCATTACCACCCCATTCCGCTCAGGACGCAATGGACTGGTGCTGTGGCATCTCTGAGTGGTCAGTTTGCAAACACAATCAATGTATTTTTGCCTAGGCCTTCGTGCTAGTCCTTGGTGGGATGTCCCACCTTAGTGCGACAGCAGCTGAAATGTGTAGAAATACTTTGAATACATAACACTTTGAAACACTTCAACCGATGGCAAACAATTGAAATATAATACTCCTAGTAACTACCACCCTTCATCCCTGCCCCTCTCAGCAACACAGCCAAGCTCCTTGATCTGCTCCGAAAAACGAGATTCATGCACAGTCATGTCATGGAATCTTTGCGTGACCTCTCTATATGCACGTACTCAACGATAATGCCTTGAGTCGACTTTTGCACTTCTCAGCGAACACGGATCGCCGATTAACTCGGGATTGCTCCATATTCGGATAGCATGGGAACTACCAAAGGCAGACAGGGGACTGGCCATGGGCAGAGGTTAGCACCAGTTCTAGCCATAGCTTGTATGTCTAAGATAAGAAAACCTCTACTAGAACGCCGACCTGTTCTGTACTGTCGTCGACTACTCATCATCTGTTCGACTCAGAAGGAAACGGGCACTTGCTTCATGCTCAGTAACGGAGCGAAGAACAGCCAGTTCATGCGAGAGAAACCCAGAGATGATTGGCTGCCTTTCCTCAACCTGCAGTTGCAGCAGGAACGTGGATTCTATCGAACAAAATGGTTTAGAAAACCCAGCAGCAAAAATATATTGGTCCATATCTGGTCGGCGCATCCCTTGAAAACCAAACGGGCGGTGGGCAGAAACATGTTTGATACAGCAGAAAGGATGTCATCGGGCACTCGGGAAAAGCAGAATCCTTGAAGTTTGCACGAAAGGTAACCCTCTCGAATGGCTATCCTTTCAAAGATTGGGCGCTGTCTGGACCAATCAAGAGGAAGCAAGATGGGCCTGTGGGTAAGGAAGTCGGAAAGATACCGTTCTCCACTCTCTCTGTGAACGATGAACGATACCATGTGCTCGGCCGCTAAAGACGCGCTGCGCAGGTGTGGTCTTGATGATGCAGTTTGGGTGGTCGAAATCCCGCCCATATCCCTTGACCAACAGCTTGTAAGCTTTGTGTGGACGAATACATTGGCGAAACCTGACGACCTTTGTGTTTTAGAATCAAAGAGCACATCGATGGTCTGAAAAGATCCAGGTTCGAGAACCTTCCGAGTTCACCGATTGCAGTGTTATGAAATTGTGAAGTCTGAAGTGGCTGTATTCAGTAGAGGGAATCGCTGACCTAAGCGCGCAAAACTTTAGAAGACTTTTGGATTGGAGCTCGAAGCCCTAATGAATAGGAAGGAAGAGTGCATAGTCATCAAAAACGAACTTGCCCCATTTCTCAACTTCCCTTCTTCTTCTTCTTCTCCCTAGTGTGTGTCCCCTCAAAAGACCCGCTGTTCATATCAGACGTCGCTACTTGTTCCTATCTGAGGCAGCCTACGTTGTGACCTTCATTTCGGTGAGGTCGCTCCTGATGACGTCCTTCCACCTTTTTTGGTGCTTCGCGTAATGGCTTGCCTTGCGCTCCGAACTCCCGTGCTTCTCTCAGAATGTGATCTCTGATATTCTACGCACGTGTCCATACCATCGCAGCCGCTGCTCCCTCAACTTCAGCTAGACAGGAGTCGTCTGCATGATCGACCTCACGCCTTGTTACTGAACTTGTCCAATCGCGTCCAGCCGCATACCACTCTTACCATCCTCATCTCAGCAGCTTGCGGTTGTCGTTCATGTATCTTTGTTATGAGCAAGCATTCGCTCCCGTTCAGCATTACGGGTTTCGCCATTGTCAGTACACCTTTCCTTGAGCGTCCTGGACCACCGCCGATCGCATGAATTTCTAGTGGGCCCACTCCACTTTATCTATACCGCGTTTATCCGCGCCTTTACCGCCTGATCCACCGTACCATCAGCTGCTTATAAATTGGTCTTCTTGACGTTAAGCCGGTCCCCATTCTCTGCCAGCCTGTCTTGCCATTTCTGTACTTTTGTTTGGAGCTTTTCTCTACTGTCCGCTATCAGTGCTATATTGCCTGCATACAGCATGGTCTTCAGTGGTTGTTCCATGAGATCTTTCATTATTACATCCAAGAGTATTCACTACGACATATTCCAGAGCACCAGCCTGGGGAGGCGGTTGAAAGCCTCATCGAGATTAAGGAATGTTGGGGAGCATGGTCGCCGCTTCTCTCGATATATCACCATCACCTGCTTAGCGATGAGGGTGGCGTCGGCTGTGGATTTTTCAGGCATGAACAGGAACCGCTCCTGGGAAATAGGGATGAGTTTCCTCAGCCTAGAATCGATCAGCCTCTGCTACAGCTTCATGGTAGGCGCTATCGACTTGATTCCGTTTCATGGTAGGCGCTGTCATTTTGATCCCGTGGTCGTTGAAACAGGCCTTTGTACCACCCTTCTGCCTGAAAATGGGAACGATCGTACTAGTCCTCCACCCAACAGGGACTTCCTTTAGCAGTAACTGTGTTGAGGAATCGAGTGAACCTCCATCGCGTACTCTCCCAACGCCTTCCATGCATCTATCGGTACTCATTTGTACTAACCGCCTTCCCAGTCTTCATCCTCCCTAGCATACGACAGACCTCACCATTGGTCCAAGAAAGGATTCGACCAGCCATGGTCTCACTCTCTCGGCTTTCGTTACGGGCTTGTTCAGAAGCTTATCGAAGTACTCTTGACACCTCCTTTTCACATCGATTGACTTCCTTAAGACGACAATGGCGCTGTTTTTTACGGTTTTTACCCCAAGATGTCTTGGGTGGCTTGATATTTGGCTTTGGCCAGCCTGAAGGCGAACTTCTCTACCTTTATGCCCTCTAACGTCTCGTACAAGGCAACTATCTCGGCTTCTTGGCTTTGGCTGCGGTTGCGTTGGCAAGCCTCTTGCCTTTTATAGGCGGTGAGGTCTTCAGAGCTTGCGTTCCTGCTAGCGTTTGTGTGTTTCCTTCTTCCGTTTCATCACATGCTGAAACTCTCTGTGTCAGCGTTACGCCGCTTTAGTTCCTCTAGAGCTACATACTTCGAGTTCAGCCAGTGTTCCCTTTGTGCACCATAAGACTCCCCCTTTATAGTCATTCCAATCCACCCTGTGTAGTTTCCACCTTCGTATCTTGCGTTCAACTCTTTGTTAGCTTCCTTTGTCTTTTTTAAAAAGTTAAAAAGTTATGTATTGTCCGCTAGGAGAGGCTTGTGCTGGGTGGCCAATCCTCACCAGGTGGTACCTTGATCTCCTTAACACATTTGAGGAACGGCTTTCTTACAAGCGCATCTATTACGGTCCATTTACGTTTGCCGTTCCCGCTTCTATGGGTTACCTTCTGAGTCTCTCTTTACGCGAAGAACGTACTACAGATAGTCAGGTCATTGTGACCAAGTCAAGCAATCTCCCTCCATTCCTTGTACCGACTCACTGCTCCGTGCACTCTCTCCAGCCCTCTCCTGTCACTGCCGACATGACCATTGTGGTCGCCTGCTTCGGTGAGATGGTCTTTCGAAATCGCCCTGATGGCTTCAGCAAGGCTCAGATAGAACGCGTCTTTTCCTCTGGGCAACCAGTTTATTGTGCGTGCACGGTACCCTTTTTCGTGTCTATCCCTACAGCATCTAGCATGATTCGGTCGTTGATCCTATCCACTGCGAGACACAGTTCTTGAGGGACTCTGCTACGGCTATGGCTACGCCGTTGTTTGGTGTCTCCTTCGTTAGATCTTGCCTTAGCCCCTTTTCACGTGTATTCCAAAGGCACGACTTCGACGCTCCTTCATTGCATCAAGACAGCAACCTACCGGGATTCGCCGGTTAGCGACCCCACATTCAGAGTCCCAATTCGAGCTAACTTCTTCACCGTCTCTCTTATTGCTGAGGACGCCATTGGCTTCGTGCCGTTGGGTCAAGGCATCTGATGCCATCCACTGAAAGGGGACAGCGGTGTTCTCAACGACAGCCGGCTGTGGTTTGAAGTGAGTTCGTCTGCGGTTGTGAAGTAACAATGTCCATTACATAAGTTCAATGTGACACGGGTGGGGGCCACGCTATTGCCGTGCGGGCACCATCGTTCCAGCACATGGGGGGGGGGGGCGGGGGGTAGGGGTGTTTTCTAGGTCGATTTGCCTAGGGCACAGTCATACTTTACTTGTTTGCGTCGTTCGCAAAACGCTCGACTCAATCACACTACAGTATGGTGATCGTGGCACGAGCCCAGGAATTCAAATTCGAATATGGTATAGTACGGCACTATGCCAAGATTCGATATGAAATCGTGGGTTCCGGCCACCAGGGTCAAGCCTCCGTCGAGGAACCCTTGACAGGGGGTGGGGGGTTGGTCGGATTTGGTTCGCTGGGAGGGGAGGGGGGTTCGTTGAGATAGGCGGTGACCGTTGAGGTAGCCAGGTGAAGGGGAAGATGTGATAAAATTGACGTAGTGGGTTTGAACCCGAAACTCATTCAACTTAAAGGAATCGTCCACAGAAAAATGAGTTTTTCTGTCACCCTTATATCTACGTTGCATTTGCCTAATGTGGGCCGCATGCAAAGTTTCACGCGAAAAAATGTGCATCTGACTAAGATACAGCACCACAAAGCCTGGGCCGGGTGGGCGGGGCCTCCGAGTAAGTGCACACCCCATCGTCCGCCGCGGTCGGAGATGCACTATGGGAACAGGAAGTTACGTAAACAGTCCCACTCTCCGTTTCCAACCGCGGTGGACGACGAGACGCGGCTTTTACTTGGAGGCCCCGCTCACCCCGCCGAAAATTCGGGGAGCTGTATACTAGCCGAATTCTCACTTTTTCGCGTGAAACTTTGCATGCCGCCCTATTGGGCAAATACAACATAAATATATGTGTAACAAGGAAGCTAATTTTTCCGTGAACGATTCCTATAATCACCATAGAAACCTCAGGCATGGCGCGATCCACAACAAAGCCGACCACTGCCAATAACCCTTTCGTTGGTCCGCTGGCACTGGAACCACGTACAGAGACACCTCCGAAATTCACTGATTAACCGTGAGAAGCGATATCTATGTATCCACGGGGAACACCATGGATGAATACTCTAGAAACTATGGGATGGAAGCGAGAAGTTAGCTGATGTGGACTTCTTTCATATCCTCTACGATTGCGAGTACTTGATCTGGTGCTAGCGAGCCACTATGTGGACCGAAAAGGCGTCTGTATTCACTGAGAATGGAAAGGAAGTCCTCATTCATAGCGCATCCCGAAACGAGGCCAGCCGAGGCCAACCGCCCTCTTGTTGGCCTTGTGATAGCAGAAGATGCGTACTAGAGGCGTAACAAACACACGACGAAAAAAATTTTCCTCGACAATCTCTTATTTTGGAGGTGTGATATAGTTAAGGTATTCTTTTGGAAGCAGCAACCTAGCAGACCCCGGACAAAAAGACCGCACCCATATGGTTAAGTTTGAAGGAAGTTACGACCATTTGAAGTGAAACACTTCAAAATTTTTCAGAATTTCTCTCAATTGATACCCATATCGAGAACTAGCAACCATTAGGGAAACCAACGGTAAATAGATCGGTCCGGAAGCTATTGAGAAAACAGGTTTTTAGTACTTTGGAAGGTATAGTCTAAGGGAAGTTTCAAATATCCGAAGAATGTCAATTTAATATGGAGAAGATACCGCGCCCAATTTGATGGCCACGTCGCTACCGTAGTAGCGACGCGGCGATCAGATGGGGGTGTATGTCGTTTGGCGCGGCCCTTGCAGCTAATTTGCCAATGGGGCGCATGGGCCGTCTGGACTCTCCCAGATTAACCTAAGCCTTTTTAGGGGAGGAGCTTTGGCAGTGCCCCATTGGCAAATTAGCTCCAAGGGGCCGCGCCAAACGACCGTCTCCCATCAGATGGGGTGCAGTCGAGCGTATTACATGGCTCTTACTTGGTTTCTAACTCACCTATTCTTGTTCTTTCATCCTTTATCCCTGCCGCATAACTTGCATGACTTTCAAGCCTCCTCCTTGGTCATCAGACGACGAGCACATTACCAATGGTCGGCGAAGCTTTCGTTTCGGTATATAATCAATGTTAGGTTCTTATCTGAGACGCTTTTGTTTTGGAATATGAGTACTGAGTTTTGTTAGGTTTATTTCTTTTATTTTGTTAGAAGCTTGGTTTGGCCTAAGTGTTTTTGTTTACCATAGGCTCTTAATTTCCTTAGTGGAAATCGCACTGGTTGGGTAGAAGCCACAGAAGTAGCGGAATCTGAAGAAGGGGGGGGGGGTGTCGTTTTTTTTTGGAAGTATTCCTCGACTCCACGCTTGACCCTGCTCCACGATCACCATATTCTATTTAATAAATAATTTTAGGCTTGAAACTTCAAAGGAGACGTACACAGTCACACTCTAAGAAAACCATTCGCACTCGCAGAGGGCGGCCGCGCGAAATTTTGACCTTGCGATATACACCCTAAATGTAATTTAGGTATATTTAGTAATTTGCGTATTAGTAGTCTCGTCGTTCATCATTACTTCGCGAGGCTTACAGGCAAAATGTAAGCTTGGAAGTACGTGCTCAATAAAATTAGGCGTGAAGTACGGTAGTTGTCTCGGTCGCAGCGGAAGCTCCATCCAGCTTTCAAATATTTCGCTTCTTCTTTCGTCCTAGTAGATGGTTTAGAAGCGTGTTTATTTTTCCTAAATTTCATGGTCCTTGTAAGTGTATTTGTTTGATCTATGGGCGGCATTGTACGCTATCAAGCAAAAAACTACCAGTTGGGTAAAGAATTGAAATCTTTGGTACTATTCAGTTGTAACTGCACCACAAACCGCGGTTGGTCAAAGAATCATATTGGCGAGGCTTGCAGGCAAAATGCAAGCTCAGAAGTACATGCTCAATAAAATTAGGCGTGAAGTACTGTAGTTGTCTCGGTCGCAGCGGAAGCTCTACCCAGCTTTCAAATATTTCGCTTCTTCTTTCTTCCTAGTAGGTGATTTAGAAGTGTGTTTATTTTTCTTGAATGTCATCGTCCTTTTAAGTGCATTTGTTTGATCTATGGGCGACATTGCTCGCTATCAAGCAAAAAACTACCGATTGTGTAAAGAACTGAAATCCTTGGTACTATCCAGCGGTAACTGCACCACAAATCGCGGTTGGTCAAAGATTCATCATATTCGCGAGGCTTACAGGCAAATATAAGCGTAGATACGTGGCCAATAAAACTAGGCGTGAAGTACGGTAGTTGTCTGGGTCGCAACGATAGCTCCACCCAGCTTCTTTTGACTATCTAGCTTCTTTTTTCCCTAGTAGATGATTTAGAAGCGTGTTCATTTTTTCTAAATTTCATCGTCCTTGTAAGTGTATGATCTTTCGGCGGCATTGTACGCTATCAAGCAAAAACCACCAGTCGGGTAAAGAATTGAAGTCTTCGGTGCTATTTAGCTGTAGCTGCACCACAACCGCGGTTGTTCAAAAAAGTAACTTTGGTAGAATCGTAGACTTGGTGGTATATGGGATAATGGTCACGAATATGACCTCCGTGACGCAAATGCACCGAACCAGTGCAACAACTTCTTTTCGCCAAATCCGCTGATACTTCCCCCATTAGGGTGATTTTGGATGGTGATCACGAATATGATGACACTCGATTTAAACGTCGGCGTCGGTTAGCTGCATACGGTCGATCATGTTCATGTTCAAGTCTGGTTGATGGAGTGAGGGATTCACTTCGCTCCTCTGAGCTTAGGCAAATTTTTCAGCTAGTCGTCGAGCACACTGGCATCGAAACTTCCATGCAAGTGTAATTGAGTGTCCTGATCACCAATATCACAATCATTTTAAGCATAATTTTTGTCCGCAATTGCGCTAATCGACGTCGGCGTTTGAAGTGGGTGTTGCATTTGTGGTCAGGACACTGGGTTATCCCTATATGCGGGTTTCACACAAATTTACTGAAAAACGTCGCTGCACCTACTAGGTGCTTCTGGCCCTGCGGCTAAAAGCGGCGGTGATAGTCGTGTTTAGCATCCCGGATAACTTCCATAGGCGAAGTTTCTGCAAATTCATTTTCTGAGGTAGAGACAGTTGAATGGTGCCGGAACTATCACCTCCCTCAGTATGGTGCACTCTGCGCTGAGCACTCATAATCTCGTGCGTCAAACTGAGGCAAAGTTTTTGCATCAGAACCGTTAAAGGCTCACGCACACGGATCACTCAGGCCCCTGATCATGATCCCTCCGTTTCTGAAATAGATGTCGTTAAGTGTCACTTTCGTGAAGAAGGATATGTCAGCCAACGGGTAAAGATTTCTTCATATGCCAAAGGACCGCGGAAGGGGCTCGCGAAAAAAGGGGTTTTACTTCGTGAATCCATGTCCGAGCTTCTTCCTTCTCCTGCATTCCTCGACTTAAGCAAAAATCCTCATTCTCTTGGGTCACCGCTTCGCCACTACTCAAATTGTCTCCTAGATCATGATTAGGCCTTAATTATCTTCTCTGGGTAGATTTGAAGCGAATTTGGTGAAAAACCTTGTTTCACTTCCTTAGCGCGGTTGACATTAACTCTCTGTTAGCAAATCAAAGTGGATTATATCCAAGAGTTCAGCGCTTCGAGTGATCCACAGGGGGATAACTACTGTTCGACTTCCACCACTCCAGAAATTACGGAATTACGAACGAGCAGAAAAAAGAATTTCGCTGAAACTTCGTCTGTAGGGGTTATCCGAGGCGCTGATTATGAATAATTCCTATGAAACGGTGCCATTTTCACCACATGGGCTCAGCAACATTTCCTCACCAATTACGTTCTTAATGTAAATATTAGGTTGTTTGGAAAGAAATGCGCGTTAAATTTGTCCATTTTTCTCTCCTACTATAAAAGATTCTTCAAAACAGTTCAATCTATTAGAAAGAGATTCTTATTGTGCATCTTTTCATATATCTTTGTCTATGTCTACTTGGTTTTTTTCAAAGAAAAAAAAAGTTTCAACGACTTGAGGCCGACTTCCATGTTCTTCGTCATCCAAGCTTTCATTACCGTTTTTTAAACGCTGGAACGTTGCCCGACACTTTATACAGCCAAATCTTTCTGCAAACATTATACGCATGGCGACAAATATTTACCGCTTATTGCATTGAATCTTGCATTTTTTTGAAATTTTTTTTTCAAAACTTTGAAAAAAAAATTGAAATTCTTTTTTGAATTTTTTCTTCGAAAAAAAAAAACAAGTAGATATAGACAAAAGTATTTCAAATGATGCGCAATAAAATTCTCTTTCTAACAGACAAAACTGTTTTACAAAATCTTCTGTAGTAGAAGAGAAATAGATGGACAAAAAAACACGCATTTCTTTCCGAACAACCTAATATATAGGGGGTGTGCAATATCCTGATTGCGAATTAGACATTTGTGATTACAAATATGACATTGAGTTTTTTTTCGAGTACAGGCGTCGTTCGACCCCGGGATACCGTTATCTTGTTTTTTTTTTTGACCGTATTGGCTAATTTCTTGCCTAACTGGTAGTGTTTGGAGTTGCTATAGCCGTACAATGCCTACTGATCCTATGACCTGTATATTCTTCCGAACCCATGCGCTGATCTGTATTTCCATGTTCCTTCACGTTCGTGTGTTGAGGTTGGTCCAAACGCTGCGAAACAACTCCGATCTTGTGGTTTCTTTGAAATTCCTTCTGTAGAAGACATTTTGGAGCGTTCTTAATTTGTGGACCTGGGGCGTTCTGAATTTTTTGGGCTACTGGTCGTTAATATCCGTTATATAGCCAGCTGCAACAGCCCCTCTGGTAGATTGGGTTACGGTTGAGACACACGGTCACAAGGGCCGTCAGGTCAAGCGGTGAGCATGCCCATCCCTTAACCCGTTCTCAGAAACAATTTTTACCTGAGATATTTTGAAAAGCGAGTAGAACATTGCACGATTTTTTGAATGAGAAGTGGGTGTTACATTTGAATTTGACGCATTGTATGTTCTCAGAAGTAAGAAAGCTTTATTCTGATTTTCTCTCAGTTTGGAAATTCGCCTTTTTTTTCAAGTATTATGTCGTGGTGGCATCACCAACTCACGAATACAGCGGAATAGATTTGTACGGGGGATAGCATTTACATGAACAAATTGCTTGAATTACCCATGTGACGGGGCTAAAGTCCACAGGCTGTTATAGAATCGCAGCGAGAGGTCAAAATCCGTGTGTCCCAACCTGCACCCCTGGTAGATTGTCCCTCATCCCATACCTTGATCCAAATAGATGTTAGTCGCGTGTTGTCGCATCAGGCAAGGATATTCTTTCATTCGCCTCGTTCATTTACAATAGTGCATAAAGTAGGACGGTGACCACGAAATCGATCAGTTGTAAAAAGCGCGGGAAATAACTCCACTCGAACAGTTGCCTTTCTATCTGTTGCTGGCCATTCTTTTTCCTGATAGCTTGGACTGTTTTTCTGTTATCTTGAACTCATTGGACGGTCATATTTGTTCAGACTTTTCCATTCGTGATTTATCGCTACGACTGTTATTCTGTAGGACTCAAGACTTCTTTTAGGGTAGAGCAAGATATAATGGGTGCTTTGTTTTCGTCAGAACGATCCGATGATGATCGAGATGAACCTAGTGCGTTTCTTTCATTAGTAATTTCCATAGGTCTCAGTCAGGTCTGTGTTAAGTTTTCAGTTCCCAGTTGAGCTTTAAATAAATATTCAGTAAGGTCAGACTGCTTTAAGGATCCAGTTTTAAGGATTAATGGTAATGAAGGGGTGTCCTTCCACAGCTCCTTCCCATGCTAGGCTTAAATAAAACCCACGCCTCTGGCCCGATTTCATTTCTTGGTATCATCCTACCAACTTCACAGGCTCGTCCGCTTCTGCTGGAATGTAGGTTTGGCTGCATCGGCCTAAAAAACCTCGCTCCGCTACGTTCTTATGACCCTTTCTGGAGGTTTTTAGTCGGGTTTGAATCTAATTTGACTCCGCAACGTCCTTTGGGGGCATATCTTCTAGAAGGTGAGAAGGGGGTTTTGGATTGATCTGTGAGAACAGGGAGGAATTTGACAGAAAGTTTTGAGGTAACTGTTTACATCGCATTTTTCTGTTGTAGGTAAGGGTGCACGTCGCGTCAGGGTTCGTTAGAAGTGGACGATTTCGGCGATCGCTCGCACAGGCAAAATGCGCATGGACCGGGTGTTTAGGGATAAAACGAAACATATTGTGCCGGGTATCACCTACCGGATAACTCGGTCCTTCTTACGATCGCCTAATCCCCTAAATGCTATGCATCTTCTTCACCTACCCTTCAAATCATCGATATCGCCCTAATCATCGGTACTGAAAGGTGCTCCATGCAGATGTCAAGACCACGCGGGTTCGAGACTTTGGTGTGATTTTGCGGTTTCGTATGCGCAGTCGCAAACTACAAATCTCGTGGTCGCGGAGTCGCAAAATCGCCGATTGTGGAGTGTAACTTCAGCCAAAGTGGGCAATAAAGCAGGGTAATAGAGCTTTATTAGAACGCTCGATGGTGGGAAGTTAAAATTCCTTCGATTAAGAGGCTATTGCGATCATGAGTGGCGCGTTACCGTTGTTGTGGCGGAAAGACGGATGGACTTTCCTTTTCGAGTGGGGGACTTCGCTGCAAGTTTAATGTTGATATTTGCGGGTTCCGTGACCTTTACTGACGTACAGTAGGGATGCCTCACTGCATATCAAACATCGGTGATCGTCGTCCTTCAGTAACTGGCGTAGTTCTCTCCGTTGGTGTAAAGCAAACTTCATTAAACGTCGCAATACTTCCCACACCCTATTTATCGGATTGATCTCATTTGTTTCGATTTAGCGTCCACCTGTGCTGTATACAATCACACGTGCATGTGCATTCGTATAATTGCGTTTCAGGACTGGGGGGTACACCGGTTAATACGGCCACTGGTTTGTGCCTGCAGTGGTCAGTAATTAGTCATTTGAAATATCTGTTAGTATTGTTGGGTGTATGTCGTTTGGCGCGGCCCTTGCAGCTAATTTGCCAATGGGGCGCATGGCCCGTCTGGACTCTCTCAGATTTACCTAAGCCTTTTTAGGGGAGGAGCTTTGGCAGTGCCCCCTTGGCAAATTAGCTCCAAGGGGCCGCGCCAAACGACCGTCTCCCGTATTGTTCACACAGGAGAAAGCCTACGGTTTGATTGGTTTGGTCCAGTGATGGATTTAGTTGACCTCAGACTTAGTTCGGATGAACACTTGCTCATCAGTTCCTTGGACTTCTGTCAGAGTTCGCAAACTGCATTTTTGCGAGTTTGCGTTTATGCCGTTTTGCGATTATGCGACTTTTAGGCTTAGTTGTTATGGAGCTCGTGAAGTATTTTTGTTTACTTGAAATGTACACCCTGGTCGCAGAGCTTCTACATATAACCGCTTCCAACTGAAAGATGTTGGAGGATGAATGGGAGACATAGCGGCATCGTACTCATGCGATGTGAACGTATTGGCCGTGTGGATGTAATCAGTTGGACGGAACTCCCTACGAAACCCTGCTTACTGGCATAACTGTCCATTTGTATATCATCTAAAGTTCTGACAATCCTGTACAAAATGACTCTAGTGAAAGCCTGTATACTATAGACAGCAGGGTTATTGGACGTGTCGTCTTATACAGAAACGGAACGTGCTAACTCTCCGGCAGTGTGATGAGTCGGGCCAGAGTTTTGACGATGTCTGGTGGTGGATTCCTCAGGTGTTTCGATCTGATCCTGTCGGAGCCGGGTACTGTACCATTCTTCACCGATGAAATGGCGTGTCGCACTTTGCAGCAGAGAAGTGAAGGAGTCAATATGCTTGCTCATCTTGCCTCAGATTGCTATTGGTAGACAGGTGGACATGACTATCGAAGGGATGAGTATAAGTCGTAGGTAACCTTCTTCATTGCCTCTCGGGAAACGGTGACTGTACTCTCCAGACGTTGGAGACTGGTCATTTTGGCCATTAACGGCCGGGCGAAACTCCGGCGGGCAATGCAGGTACTCCAACCAGCCTTCGGTGCTTCGGCCAGCACTGCTGCTCTTCTCTCCTTGACATCTTCCTTTATCGCTCTACATTGCTTCATAAGCTCGGACATAAGTGGTAACCACCTGCGACTCCTACGGCTCCACGTTGGCAGAACAGCTCGAAATTTTCTGAGACACTTCACGGCTTTCAGACCCTTCGCTTTCCTGGTACTGTCGTGAAAATCAACAAGCCGGTTGTAACCATCGTCTGTGTTTACGATGGCTGAATCTTCTCATTAACCGAGAGAAGGGAAGTGGTACCGGTTGATGACTATTCTGGGGCTTCCGTTCGTAAATTTTGCGGCTCGCCCTCCCCGTATCGATGCTAGAAATCTCGCGCGGAGGAGTCGATGGTCTTTGAAGCTTCGGAACAACGGCGACGTCGGTCAAGCAGAACTTTTGATCGAAGATGATGTAATCGGCTCATTATGGATTATCCACCGAAGACTTCCAAGTCCATCGGATGGGAGTGCCTTTGGAAGGGCGAGTTACCATGATTGGGGTTGAATCTCTCCAGTTCAAAAAAGAAATGCTTCGAGCTCGTCGTAGCTTGATATTGGCGAGTAAGGTGGTCACAACCGGTAATGAACCACATCTTTTCAATCGCAAACGCCGGTTCGGATTGTCAGATTCCCATACGAATCAATTTTCATGGTCAAGTGCGTGCTGAAAAGAATGTTCACACCGCGGCGTGTAGCGTGTAGTGCCTTCTCGTCTGGGTGAGTTCGATGGTGTACTTGATCTTCATGGCTTGCAGCATCAATTCTTCGATAATTGCGATGCAAGGGTTAACGTTTTGATGGAAAGATCGCCAATTTGGTCCTCCTGGATTTTTGCAGCCTGTTTTAGCCCTAAAATTATAGCAGCTTCTTCCGTGCAGTCCTACCCAGCGCAGCCATAGGGGGCTCCTTCAGGTTCAGTGGAATGGTGTCATGTTATGGCAGTTTTCGGCAAGGCGAAGAACCATGAAGAGCTTGTCGGCTCTGTTGAGTTACCTGGGTATTCCTGGGTAGTTACCCAGGCTATCGCTAAGTGGGCCTGGGTATCCAGTCGATCGAATGCTCGATTTGGCTGGCAAGGTACGCTTAGCACCTCACAGCGCTCCTGCATTTAGGTAAGAAACACTTGCATGGATACCGCAGATATGAATCACAGCAGAAGCAGGATTTCCATCTCTTGAAATCACCTGCATCTCAGGGCAAGTGCACGCTAGCTTTCGCACGCCGCCATGTAGCATTACCACTTAACGGCTCGAAATCCCTCTGCGAGAGAGGCTCCTCGGTAAGAATAATCGTTTTACATTGTGGTGCTTACTGATAAGGATGTATTCGCTATAGCTGGGGTTTTATTTCATGTGCGGTAACTCCAACTTCATACGGTAACGTCTAAGTAGGGTGTGGAATGGAGGTCGAAAAATTCAGCTCACGTACCTTAAGCTCCTCCGTATCTCTGTTCCTCGAACCCTGTTTCTTATTATTCAGACCTGTTCCTGACTGATCGGCACAAATATTAACGAATATTTTTTATTTATGCTTTACTACAGTTGGCCAGGAAGGTCGGTCCAACAAGAGTGAGAGTGGCAGCCACTCATCAAGCGGTGACAGTGATAAAGTGGAACGCAAAGAGCGCGATCAAGCAAAAGGCGGTAAGAATGATTATTTATGTAACATCAATACAAAAATCCAGGTCTCATTTTTCTTTCCACATTTAATCCGACGATATACAGTAGCGGTCAATATATACGATTTTAGATTTTTGCCATAACTTTGGTAAGCGTTTATAAATCTCGCTCAAAACTTTTGCGTCCTGAAAGCAGTAATAAAATATGGTCTCTCAGTTGAGTAGGGTTTGGAATTGAGTGTAAAAATTTATTTTACTGAAAATTATGGAAGGGACCACGCTTCTGGAAAAATCCGAGAAGTCACAAGAAGCTCGTAATTATCAAACGAGCAGATCCTCAAAAGTAACACGCAGTTAGGCTACTACATTGTAACACTTTGGTTGGAATTGTGAAAGCGTCGCGGCACTGGGGCACGGAGTCAGTGAGTGACTTCACTGTCGACTGAAGAATAGTCTTTATTTTTTCTTCATATTAGGTAACATTTGCTGTTTCACTCTTAGCTACTTTTCTTGTTAGGCTCTTCAACACGTCTCCCGTATTGATTTAGTGGAGTTTAGGCAAAGTTACTGCTTTGGCCACTCCAATAAACGCACCTGTTTCTTTTGGAACCAGTCTTTCAGCAGAAGAGCTCTGCGTTAAACCTTGGTCCTGTTTCAGGACGAAGTCGTAATCATAGAATCTTCGTGTATAAATTTGCATTCAGAACACCTTTTAGCCTTTGGACTGAGACTATTTCTTTTCGGGAGAATGCAGCTCAAAACTATGACCAAACATCTACCTGTTCTAGGAATGGAAGATGATTCTTTCGATCCAAAGTTTCTACAGTAGAGCTGTGGATGCTTTATCTCAACCTTAACCATTAGAGCAGCTCTGGCCTTATAGTTCTAGTAAAGTGCGAGATTAATCAGCTCGGCAATTCAGGCGCTCATCCCACTCTCGCTCATCTAGTGATTGCAAAATGTGCGGTTGTCAGTTCGAGCCTTTCTTTCAATTATCCTGCATTTAAACCACGGTAGAAAGCAATTAAAGTGGTTGGTAATCTGGCCATGAAGTATTCCTCTAACTGTTCGCCACAGTTGGTTACCGAGGGATGAACGATTAATTTTTCTAGTGACCTCTGAACAGGCTCTACGAAGCCCCTCCGTTTTGTAGACGTGTCCTCCCTTGATCCTTAAACACCCGACAAGTTTTTCACAGGTGACTTAAAAATCCCAAACTATTGTGCAAGCTGTTTGTGGATCCACTGGAAGTTGCCGCCCTGCAGGACTTCTGTCCTGCTCCGTTCTCATTGATTTCCAGAACCATGTGACTCGCCTTGATGTCTTAGTCTAAATATACCATTTGCAAAAGTAGAACTTCAGGAAAGACTCAAAAATTAGTAGTGGAACAAAGCAGCGCGCGCTGAATTTTGGCAGTGCATATGGATATAGGATCGCTACACGGTCCCAAACTTGTGTATTCCGGCCAAAATTTTGGAGGCTGGATAAGTTTGCTGATAGGCTCCCGTTTCAAGTTTTTTGACGCATTTGGTTAGAGCGGAGGCGAGTTATGGTCAAAAATCAGAAACTGCATGTATTTTTTACCGCTACTGTTTGTTCATGGATGCGTCAAGCATAGCTACACAACCTTCAAAATTCTTTTACCTAAAAATTCTTGGCACTATTCAACTATCTCTTCCCCCCCCCTCACCCCAGTCACTGTAGTTTGACAAAAAATAATTTTCTTCGAAACTTTGTCTACGGTGCAAATGCACCGAATTGGCGCAACAACTCTTTCATCAATTTCGTTCGAAATTGCCATTCAGGGGTTGTTCAGAGTGCTGATATGAATATGACATTAATTTTTGACGCGGAAGCCGCTTGGATCAGAATGACGCCAGTCTTGTTCATTTGTGCTGTAGTGCTACTAATGTAGCTGGAAAGCGTCATTTTTCACCTGATACCATTCTGCAATCATAATTTTGCACGCTCAAGCCTATAATTTCGTCTAAGCCTTAGGAAAGAAAGATTTCTTCCCTTCTTAAGGCTCAGACAAAAAGCGCGAGAGCAGTGTGGTTTTCGACACCACGCTGTGCTACTGAACGAAGTCAGCGCCTCAAACGAGTGCCATATTTGTGGTCAGCACCCCAAATAACCTTTACAGGCCAAATTCGAGCGACTTTGGTGAAAACAGGTTGTTGCACCAATTTGGTGCAATTGCGCGATATTGGCACCAACGTCGAAAATGGATGTCATAATCGTGATCAGCACCTCAAATGACCCCTTCGGCAAATTTTCAGCGGAAATTATTTTTTAACCTAATCGCGGTGTCGTGATAGTTGAATAGTGCCAAATTTTGAAAAGAATGCAAATTTGATACTATCTTAGGTACAGTCCTTATCCCGAAGATAGAGTAGGCGTGTCCCATGCAGTTCAATGCGAACGCGGCTTCGACCGCGTGCGTTTTCGAGTCAAGTCGTGTATGAGCTCGTCTGCCGGTCAGCTCATTTCATCGCTGTATTTCATATTTCCTAATATTCTCGGCTTGACAAGTTCGTACACGACTTGACTCGTGCACGCACGCGGTCGAAACCGCGCTCGCATCGAACTGCATGGGACACGCCTACTCCATCTTAGGGATAAGGACTGTACAGAAGTTCTCCAAAAACATATAGCTGAATGAAACCGTATCCAACATAAAGTTAAATATAGTTGAATTAGAATCTATAGTAGTACTGCGGTCATTCTCGCCATCTGCTGCCTTAGGTTGGTTCACTGACAGCGCTGCTCACGCAGGCTGTCGCCATTTGGTGCAGACGGGTGAAGTAGCATTACGTAGGGCACGCAAGGTATGCTGGAAAAATAGCGAGGTAAGCGTTGCCAGACCACGAGCGGTGGCGTTCCTCTGTAAAAGTGCTTTTTTTGCGTTTGTTTCCGCTGTTCTGTTGTTCTGTACCCGCCTTGACCGGATCAGACTTCGCAATTTTGCGGCATTGCAGTTTCGCACGCGATACTACGTCTCTGAGATTGTGCAGTGCCGTGTAACCTTGCATGCGGAGCCGCAACACCGGAAAATCGCAGAAACTCAAAATTGCAAAATCGCGAAGCCTGTCGGCAGCCTTTCAGTTCCATTGATTCACTTTTTTATTTGCTCTCAGCGGTGCAAGAGACGGTGAGAAAAAGTATGCCGACGGTAAATGTAACCATTATCTCAGCGATCCATCTCTATATCGCGTATGCTTAGACAAGAGCACTATTTATCGAGTGCGATCGCAGCACAAGTGTTGAATAATAACTGCTGTAACTGGTTATCGATTTCAAGTCTGAATTCATGTTGAGGACCAACATTTCCGAGACGGTCTGTTTCGTACTGCAAGTTTTATAATCTCTTAGTACGTAATATGTATAAATATGATGTGCAATGAAATAGTTCCAAATTAATTAATTATAGGTACGTCTCTAAGAAGTATGGATCAACCATTTTCTGTTTTAATGAGCTGCTGTTTTATTGTTGCAGCTGCAACAGCAAGAATTCCGATATGCATCATCCAAGGTGTTTGAGTACCTGTCCAGTCGACTGGGCAAGACCGAGTGTTCCCCTCCTGCCTCACTGTTTTTTTCCTGCGCTTGTGTTTTGTTTCTCTGCTCAAGTTGACACTTGTACAGATTTACTGACAGGTCGATAAAGCGCGTGCGCGAATCCAGAATTCCTCGCTATCGCTCATGGTCTGCAACTTGCACTCACAACATCGTGATCGCTACAATTTGAACATAACATTAGTTGCAGGATTAAGCCCACAATACTGTGGCACAGGGCTAAGTTGGCCTCGTGACGCAATCGTCGTTACAGGCATTTAATCTTCATCTTGGCTTATATAGTGAGATATTTGAAACGTTCACGATCTGATACTGCGGTATCTCTCTTATAGGGAACGGCACTGATGGAATGATGAGGGATTCAACGATCAATGGCCTTCCTATCGTACACTTCGATTCCATGATTGTTTTTTCGCGTTTCAACGTCTGTAGTAGTCCAAGTTCCGGTCTCTCGTGCAGCTGTTGGAATCTGCCGCCGCTCTGTAGTATAATTCGCCTTTTATCGAAGGATTAACACATTGATGAAGAGATGAGAGAACACGGACGTCGAATTGCACGTAGGGTGTGTACACCGAACCAAGCGGCTATTTTCACGTTGTTTTTCACAGGGCAAAAGAGTGCGAGTGCGGCAGAGCCGGACGGCACATTGATTGCAATTGCAGCACATGTGTGCGGCTGGCCGTAGTTTTGTTGTTGTTTTGTAAAGTTTCTGGTACTCATTTACGTGCTTCTTCTCGGTCATTACTTCGTCCGTTTCATCCTTCGTCTTCATTCCCACTTCATTCGTCTGTTCACTCGATAGAGCGCATAATAGAAGCGGTAGATATGTTTTCGTTCAGCGCTGCTGATCGCGTCGTTGTGATTGTGATTCGCTGCTGATCTACACGAATCGATATCGTACTTTAGAGATGCTGATTCTGAACGCTCCGTTCATCGTCACCGACCTGTTACAGCAGTTTAATAGACGAGGTTCCCTTTTCGATATTTCGAGTTATCCCGCACGCCAGCCGTAGTGTGTGATGTACTTCTGATTTTCTTTGTTTAGCGCGATTGACATAGGACAATTGTGATGTAGACTATCTTTCTAGATTTGCAATAGTTTAGAGGCAATGTTTGTGGCTTATATTTGCTAATTTCTTGGAAAGTAGTGATGTGATTTACTTTTGTTGTGTCGGTAGTTTTGTTTGATTTTCCGGTGTAGGAGTGGCCCGAGGGTTATGACAGCTGTCCGACGATAGAATGGGAATGTACTTTTTTCCACACACGGTTTTCGTAAACTTGGTCGATTTCCGGGATGGTAGCTGCGAAATCGTTTGCGTATTGCATGATTTGGTCAATTTCTTATTATACCAGTGAAAGTTTGTAGGAAATCAGATTCTGACTTACATACAGCATACACACAATCAGAAGTCGTCCCTCATCTGGCTGTGTTACAAAAACCCAGTTGCCGTTTCGTGTTTGAGGTCACCTATGCAAAATAATTCTGGAACATAAACCACTGTTCATCAAAACGTCACGTTTTAGTTGATCGTTCCGTTCGTTTCCTCCTGTCGTCAAAACTTTTTTGACAGACTCATGGAGAGTATATGCTTGAAAAGCTCATTTGATCAGACATAGTTTTTCTGGAACAGATGCACAATTTATCAGCCTACTCGTTAAACCAAAATTCAGTGGTTCTAATTGCTTCGTGGAACCTGGTGCTCTACGTATTCGTTGTCCTGGACTGCTAAACGTCGCCGTAGTGAAACCTTGGTGCAGTCGTTGTCACCCTCGTTTTCGGTAGCTGTAGAATAGAGATTACCAGATCGAGCGAATTCCCTGATCTTCAAGAATTTAAAAGGTTAATGGCTCAACAATTTTGTGGTTTCGGCGGGTCAATACAGTGGTGCTTGTGCTGTTAGCAACGTTGTCATTTTTCTATGAAACGGTTATTATATATATCCGGATTACGTTTCCGTAAAATTCTGGGCAGGTTTTGAGAGAACCTAAATGCCTTGAATGGTCGTTCATCGATTGGGAATTATTGCCGCGCATGTTCTTTGCTCCCATTTCAGTTCACCTGAAAACTGTATCATCATCATTTTCTTGTGGAGATTGTTTTCTATACCTTTCGCAATGCTTACATATTCTACTTTGTTTACTAAAACAGTCAACGTCTTATCTCATCTTTACGTTCATTCGGAATGGTCGCTTTCACGTTATTTGGTCAAGGCACTTTTCGTAACATCATAGTGAGATAAGTACCATGCGCATTTTTGCCACCTTCAAATCCTTTTCGCCCGCGTTCGGTTGAATCAATTTTGAATTTGCTTTATAACTAAGTATTACAATTATTTTTTGGTATTTCTCATTGCACTTGAATCCAAGAACTCAAGTAAAATCAATGAGTTTGTGTCAAATGCAGTGGTTTTGTCTCCAAATGTTTTGCACGGTGCTCCGTTGTTGTAGTCATCGCACTAAACTTCTGCTCAATTCACTTGTTTCACTAATATTCTTCCACTTTTCGTAGATTTAAATTGCCTACAAATTTTCTTATTGAAAATCATAATCGTTGTCTTTGTTCTGTGTTAGCTGTCATGTCCAAAAATATAGGCATCTTGGTTGACATCTAGGCAGTGTTTAGTTTTACAGAGCCTGAAACTTCTGGCACTCCTGGTTATCGCGTACGTACCGTCACAGTTAAAGGAATGTCTCTCGGAAAGTTATCCATCGATAAGGTACAGTTCTTGATAAGATACATTTGATTCTGGCGAATGTTCGCCTCCTCACTTCGGAAGTACATTGTGTATGCTAGGCTTGTCTGTTATTGGTGGATTTCGTGTGATCACCAACCAAAAACGGTCTTAGGCAGCAGTGTTTCAACTTCGCAGCAGGCAAATCTACTGAACCCGGCTGCGATATATCTTTAATTACTTTTCTATCTGCAATTATAGAGCTGTGAACAAATCTTTCCAGGTTGATGTAAAGGGCAAGAGAGTGCTGATTCGAGTAGATTTCAACGTACCGCAAAAGGATGGCAAGATCACCAACAATCAGCGTATTGTTGCAGCGCTACCAACGATTAAGGTACCGTTCTTTGAAATTATGTGGCACATCCGTTGCGAGGGAATTTAGGCGAGTAGAACAGTGATGGTGTTTGTGAATGCCCATGTGCTGGGTGAAACATAGGATTTCGATATTACTTTGTTACGTTTTTTTTATCCAATTTTTAAATTCTTTTTTGCATAGTTTTGAATATGTGTGATGTGTTGTCTTGAACTTCAACACATCTTCCTGACTTTGATTTAGTACAGGATGGCTTCTGTTTTTCAATGGCCTTATGAATTAATTCGTCGCAAATATGTACATGTTTTATATGAGATATCGATTGGTTCTGATTTAGTCAATTACTTCAGTATTGCTTGGACAATAATGCAAAATCGGTCGTTTTGATGTCACATCTCGGGAGACCTGATGGTAAGAAGAATTCCAAGTACACGTTGGCTCCTGTTGCTGAAGAACTAAAGAAAGTTCTTGGGAAGTGCGTCCGTCGAGTGATCTCTTTTCAAAAGTAGGCCCGCAGTTCATACCCATTCCATTTCAGAGACGTGAAATTCCTACCAGACTGTATTGGTCCCGAAGTGGAGGCGGCATGTGCAGATCCAGCTCCAGGGAGCGTGATTTTGCTGGAGAATCTGCGTTTCTATATTGAAGAAGAAGGCAAATGCACAAATGAGAAAGGTGAAAAGGTGTGTTCTGGTGCGAAATCAGTTTTCCATCTATGTGGATTTGAAGTAGCTCCTTTCAGCTCAAAGCGTCACCTGAAGCCATCGAAAAATTCCGCGCATCGTTGACGAAGCTTGGTGATATTTACGTGAACGATGCATTCGGTACCGCTCACAGGGCCCACAGGTTCTTGCTTTACATAAGAATTTACTTCTTCTTTCACCCTGAATAATGTACTGCTCCTCAAATTTAATGCACTTTTCTATTGACTGGGCTTTTTTCAGCTCAATGGTCGGTGTAAAGCTGGATACACGTGCATGCGGTTTCTTGATGAAAAACGAGCTGGTTTACTTCGGAAAGGTGAGGACGTGGATTCAGTATATAGTACTACTTCTTTTTGCCGAATTTTGTGACTTCAGGCACTCTCTGACCCATCAAGACCATTCTTAGCAATTCTGGGTGGTGCGAAAGTTGCCGATAAAATTCAGCTCATCAAGAATATGTTGGACAAAGTGAGTTCGTAAATATTTAATATATGTTGCTGCAAATATCTTATTGTCGTTAAGGTGAATGAGATGATCATCGGCGGTGGCATGGCGTTCACATTCCTCAAAGTTGACCAGAATGTTGAAATCGGAAAGTCATTGTTTGACGAAGAGGTGAGGCGGGATTCTTTGTTCAAACTAAATAGTGCCCGCACTTTATTTTGGCCATAACTATTTCCAAGTGTTTTAAAGGGTGCAAAGATTGTGAAGGATTTATTGGCCAAGGCCAAGGAAAAGAACGTTCAAATCCATTTGCCCGTTGACTTTGTGGTTGGTGACAAGTTTGCTGAAGACGCTACTGCCAAGACTGTCACTCTAGCCGAAGGAGTCCCAGCTGGTATGTTTGCTGTTGTGGTTTTTTGTGATATGGAAGCTTCAGTATTGTTTGGGAAGTTTTTTCGTGTCTGTATCGCCTCACCTTCCTTTTTTATCTGTGAATATCTGTATGGAGTTTTACAAGGTAAAATAATTTGCTCAAGATGTCGTTAATCGATTTAGGCCACATGGGTCTTGACATCGGTCCAAAAACTGAGGAGCTATTTGCTGCTGCCGTTGCTAGAGCTAAGACCATCGTTTGGAATGGTCCTCCTGGTGTGTTTGAGTTCGAGAAGTTCTCCCACGGAACGAAGGCACTCATGGATGCCGTTGTGAAGGCTACCAAAGATGGTGCCATTACCATTATTGGTGAGTTGATCATGCTCACCCTGATATATAGTTGCTCTGTTCTGTTATGATAAATGGTTAGCATTTTGAGGTGGTGGTGATACCGCGACTTGCTGCAAAAAGTTCAAAACCGAGGACAAAGTCAGCCATGTGTCAACAGGAGGAGGCGCCAGTCTTGAGCTCCTTGAAGGTGCGTTGCGTCGTATACCATTGTATTGATCGAGGTTATTAAACCAGCAATAATTTCTTTCTGTTTTTAGGAAAGGTCCTGCCTGGAGTGGAAGCGCTCTCTGCTGCTCAGTGAGCTCATAATGGTGACATGAGTTCTCTTAGAATTCTGTAGTTTTAGATTTGTGATCATTGTATATTGTAATATTCTGATGCATGTAATTTAGCAATTGTTGAGCCCGGTGCTCACCGCAGTCCCCGGTGGCGTGAATTTGTCGGATAAGAGCCCTCTTTTTTTTAATAAATTTGCCTTTCAAAATAATAGTTTTATTTTACTGCGTGGGTACATACGCGGTGGAGTACATACAAAACATGCATGCACACGGAATCTCCTATTTGTATTCAAAAATCCGAAAGGATTGCATCTTATCAGCTCAATAAAGCGATCTGTAGCGCATGGATGTATAAAGCAGGGTTCCAGGGAAGGGTCGACCAGCGAGTAAACGTAGGACATAGATTAGGTGAATTTCCTGCAGTAATAGTGGAACCCCGCTGTAACAAACAAACTTTCTCGGCTTAGGCCCTCGGAACTGCCCATCACTGGTTTTCATCTGTCTTGCGAGGCGTAGTTGATATGCTTGTTCATTGTACGTGGCAGCAAGCAAACGTACAATCCAAAACCGTGGTAATGTTCCATTCTGGTGCGGGATGTAATTTTTGTAAAAACCGCTCCCATAAAGGGCCAAGCTCGGGAGCACTGGTTCAGAAAGATCCAGCTCAGGTTCAGTTGAAGAAGGTGGGCGGAATATCGGTGGGTTGTAAACAGAAGTGGCTACCCATTATTCCTTAGTCTTCATCAGAGGCACTTTCGCGATTACTTTGAATGGGTTTAAGAGCTGAAATATGAACTAAGAGGTGCTAAAGAATCGGAAAGAAAAATTCGAGAGAAGCCGCCGAAAATGGCAAAAATGAGGCCTCCTGACTTCTGGCCCTGTACGAGATTACCGCGTGAAAACGAGCCTTTGAATAAGTTCCCCTTGGATGGTATCATGAGGAACCTTGAGATATTACATGTTTCCACAAGTGAACGTTTCATCACCTACTGGAACTTCTACTTTGTCTTATCGCAGAATCGTAGGCCCACGTAAACGCCACGTTGGAAAAAGCTTCGTCCAATGCCGGGTGGGGTCGCAGTTGCTTCCCGCGGGCTTAGCGCTGCCAGGAGGCCTTGTGGCGCCGCTCAAAGGGTCCAGCCTCGAGATTTACTCGGGAGTCTTTCGGCTGCGGCATAGTAAAGAGCTGGTGCGATTGAGCTGGTGCGGGAAGGTCCTTTAAGTAAAATAGCGATTTGTGGTTTTGAGACGTTCAAGCGCGAACCTACAAACAGGAAGTACAGGACTTTCCAGTTACGGAAGCTCTCGGAAAAGTGAGAAGCTTGAGGACCTTCGAGACGGCCCTTCGATGCTGAGGCCAATCAAGGCAGGACCAATAAAGTTTCGAAAGACATGACATCGACCTTGGCAGGATTGGGTCGAAGTTGCTGTTCGTGTCGGTTATCGACCACACGTCATTGTCATATGGCTATGCCCTGAAGAAAACAGATGTTTCAGCACAGGCATTTCCATTTTGAGGCTTTCATAATTATGGAGGACCTTTAAGGGCAATTTCAGCAGATTGTGGATTATGAGAGATGCTGAACAGTGCAACAGTAAAAAGAACGAAGTGAAACAGTGAAAAACTCAGAAAAAGGTCCCGTTTTCTAGCACTGGGCCACATGGATTCATCGAGTACGTGCTTTTGCTCTTTCTGCATCACAGGAAGGGAATACGGGTAAATCAGCGTTGTCAACAATGCCACTTAAAGACACCAGGAGGGGGTAATTTTGGCTTACTGTAGAACAGACGTAGTGTGGACGAGTTCAAGTGGCCGCCATTGCACAAACTCGCCAATTTGACGCCTTGGCATGGTGCCAAAAGAAGATGGTTCTATTATAGATTTGTTTTTTCCTTTTAGTTATAACTTTGTTCTTTCTTATATTGTTTCTAGATGTACTTACGGGTCAAATAAAGTCGGGCGGGGGGGGGGGGGGGGAGACGCAAAATTTTTACCCACATCAAAGCTTCTTTCCCTTCCTAGGGTTAGGCTAAAGCAGGTGAGACCTATGCTTTGACAGATGCTTTTTAATGTGGGAGGAGGGGATATCAATCTTAACCTAAGCCTAGTAAGGGAAAGGAGCTTCGACGTCGACGCAAAGTTGCGTCTCACCCCGACTTTATTTGACCCTTCTGAGATTTTCAGGCATAGAAATGCACAATTAAGAAGATCCATAAGTAAACAAGTAAAACATGTCACTAGAAAACAGTCTAAAGAGGAAATAATTCAAAAATAAGGTTACATCAGGCCGAAGACAAGCTTTGAAATGAACGAAGCGTGGCTCGGCCATGGAAGCTTGCAGTTCGGACGGAAGCGCGCCCTGGAGGCAAATAGCGCCCTATGGCGCGTTTTTCAACGTCGGTTTCGTTACACATTGTTCTACCGAGCCCATATGTTTGTTTTCAGACGCCATTGTTTTTGTAAACGTTATTCCGCCCTTGCCCCCCTCCCGGTGCCTTTAAAGCACGGAGTGAGCTTTCGAACAGGATTCTCGTCAGCACCTTTACCTGGCACCTGCTTCGCATCCTGGGTCAGGCTTCCGTCGGGAGTTTTTGAGAAGCAGCAGGTCGTATTTCATCCGTGGGAGGAAGGGGTCTCAATCCTACAGTTCACAGTAATCCCTTCACAATTCTAAGCAGTACCAAAGGAGTGACGTACTCACTAATCTGCTGAATCTTATTGAAAATCTCGTGCATCTGCGTCTCAGGCGAGTCCGTCAACCTAATCGCCTTGCTCTTGTGTACTGGAAAAAACAACAACGCGAACCAACACCAACCGCACCCACATGAGCTTAACTACTGGCCAGCGGAGCTAAAAGGGCGCGGTTTAAGAGGGTTCGAGCGACTGTAGTTCCGTGATGGCGCACCGTGATGTCGCAAAAAGCGGTGCGTCTTGGATAGTTACCCATGAATCTAGTGTCTCGAGGAGGTAAATCGAGTGATTTGGTCTTCGCATTCTTGATGGGTACTTGGAGGTACTTTCACGTTTGCTGGAAGAAGGAGTTAAGCTGAGTTGTCTGAGGAGAACAGCGTGGAGTGCGCTTCCAAATCAGGGCTTGGAAAGAGACAAGGGAGCCGTCTTGAACCCTCCGAAACTGATCATCTTCTGCGTAGGTATTAGGACAATAACAGAATCCATAGAACAGAACGTCTATTGCTATTGAGGTCCAATGAACTTGAGATTAGACTGACTGGAATCAAATGGTTAAGTGAGGCTTCAAACGAAAAAAAAACTCCCTATTGGGGTGGACTCTCCTTAAGTCAGCCCTACCACAAAGGGAGTTTGAATTAGTTATTGCCCTTATCCTTTTATTATACTTTGAATTAGTTATTACCCTTATCCTTTTATTATGTTCCTTTTGATCTCTGCCACCTAAAGACACCAAGCAATTTCGGTGTCTTTAGGTGGCAGAGATTAAAAAATTTATTAGCATTATACTGATCTTTATTTTCATGGCACAAAGCAGTAAATTACAGTTGTCAACGAATTTTGTAATTTTTCCCGCCTCACGACTTTCATATAGGCAGGGTGGTTTGCGAGGTATCGCTTCATGGCAAAATGGTTCTTGTACCCATATGCAGTCAAAAACATAGCGGTTTTAGATTCTGACCATAGGTCTGGTCGACGTTTACATTACTCATTCAATTTTTTTTTGTGTTTTGAGGTCCTGGTACTCACTGAAGCAAGTGAAACAATGTTCTCAGTTGGTTAGGGCGCAGGGTGAAAATTGAAAAATTTATTTTACTGAAGACTCCGAAAATGAGCAAACCTTTAAAAATTTCAATTAGCAATCGAAAGCTTATAACTATCGGAAAGAGCAGGTATGCAGGTGATATGGAATAAGGCCAGACTTTGTTACACGTCATTTGGAATCATGACAGCACTTTACAGCATAGAGGCTAGTTGGTCATTCTCAGAATTTTTAGTTAAATATATTTCCACCTGTCACCCTGAATCTCACCCATGCTTTGTTTCATTGGGTACCAATTGCCTTCAAAACACAAAAAATTTGAATGAGAAATGTAACTGTCGACCAAAGTTATGGTTAGAATCCAAAACCGCATATTTTGACCGCTACTGTGTTTGGCTGCTAACGGTGGGCGTATTTAGCCTATGTGAATGCAAATATGAGGTTCGATGAAATATCTAGGTGCTATGATTTACGGTATGAGAAAATATTCGAGAAAAGGCCGACTATTTTTCAATTTACTGGCAACTTAGTTGTTTAAATTCAACAGAAAGCTTCTTTGAAAAAAAAAACTCAAAACCTCTTGCCCTTTAGGTTCAGTGAACTGGTCATCCGATTGGCTGAACTGAGAAGGATGCTTTTTTCGTTTCCCAGACAAAGAAAATTCGATCATTGCGTATTTCCTCTGTTGACCGACAGGCTTTTCGCCTGATTAGGGTAGCAAAAACTTGCGAGTCTACTTTAATGTTTACGTTGTGATTTCATCTGACTTCCATCCACTGCTTTGTATGTGCACAGTAGTGGCGCCACTTGTCAAGGCGCCACCTTCGTACAATGTTCGGTTGTCCCGGTTTACTTCGTCCATTTTCATACAATGAGTTTATCGTAACGTTGATTGTATCGCTGGGTGTATATGAGTAATGTTTCGGAATGACTGTAGCATCATTGCTTATAAGCTTCCATGGGATTTCTTAGGGCGAAGGGTATGGAACTTATGACAAAGTTTCTCTTTGCGACGTTGCACTCGCGGCGCCATCAGCACAACTTGCCGCGGTCAATTGGAATTCCGCAGGACGCAAGGGCCTGGTACCATGGACGTCCTTAAAGAAATTGCTGTTTATCCCATCATAACCTAAAAGCCATAACTCTTGTGCCCTAAAAAGACGAAATAGTGGCATAAAAAGTAGAAGAAACGATAGCATTGCATGATAACAGTCCTAATTGAGAAATAACTAATTCCGGCGTAAAACTCTGAAGGGAGTGATGCAATGTCCGCATTCATACGCAAAGAAATCCGGGGCGCCACTCGCCGCGCGCGGCCGCGCGAAAATTTGTCATAAGTGTACACACCCGAGGGCGAATCACGTGTGTTGGTGGCACTACTTCAGCCACACTGGTGCGATGGGTAGATCTCGCATTCCTGAGGAAAGAAATTTCCGCGTTAAAATAATAGGCGAACAACGTTGTGCACACCATGCATTGCATGATAACAGTCCTAATTGAGAAATAACTAATTCATGTATTAGGTTGTCCCAAAAGTCTTGTAGGATTTTTCCAAAAAAAATCAGTCCCTCTTGTTTACTTCGAGGCAGTTCTAGGCGATTCAGGAATATGGTAGAACGTTCCCTAAGCTTTCTAGGAAAATATATATTGTCCCACCAGATCCCGTGGAGATAGCTACAATGCCCGTTGTTGATACCCACCCAACTCGCGGTGTCATCTACTATGAGCGGTCTTGCAGCACCAAAACGACGGAATCTTGCCACTCCATCAGCCCTGCATTGGGCAAGGGATGTGTGAGCTACGTGACCGTGCGCCGCTGGTTCATCAGCTTCAGCAACGGTGAGATTGACATGAAAGACAAACCACGCTTGGGACTGTGCTGGTTCTGGGACGCGGAAGGAATGCTTTTCCGCGAGATGCTGGTACAAGGCGAGACAGTCACCGCTGCCGTATGCACCCACCAGCTCCAGCAGCTCGCCGTCGCTGTTCGAGAAAAGTGCCGGAAAAGGTCCGCGGTCACCCTTCTTCATGACGACGCCCGCTCCCATTTTGCTCCCATTTCGCGAAAAGTACCCAGGCCAAGTTATAGGAGCTCACTGGGATGTGCTGCCCCACCCGCCATACTCTCCAGACATTGCCGCTTCTGACTATCACCTTACCCATCCTCTTGAATCCTTCCTGGCCAAGAGGAAATTCGTTGGTTATGGCATGCTTGCAAAGGCGAACGCTTCATCGACTCCCAGAACCCAGGGTTCCGGAAGGAGGGAATCAACGATTTGTCTATGAGGTGGCAGCTCATCGATAACAATGGTGAATACGTTGTTGCCTAATTGTTGTTTGTTGGAAGAAAAAATAATGAAAAATGATGGTCGAAAAAAATGCTACAAGACTTTTGGGACAACTTAATACAATATCGAACTATTGATGCATCTGACATTTGATTCAAGATTGACTGTGGTTCGAATAGTACAAATATAACGGACATCGTAAAAAACTAACTGGTCAATTGTTCCTTTCATCAACATCTCGAATTCTCTTTTATGAAATTGTACTCAGTCCTGCCGTTTTTCTGGTGGAATCTTGAACGCTTGCCAATGTTGCAGGTCGTTGCTGGCTCAGCTGCAGTCGATGCCCAGTTTTGCGCGGGGTGTAACTTGCAACTTGAAACACGTGTATGGAGCCTCAGTGATCGATGATATAGCATCTTTCGAAGTGAATTGGCGATTTTTTCTCGATAAAAGACTTGGTCTGTAATAATAGCGGTGGAAGTTCTGTTACTAACTTTGGAAAGTTCTGTTCTGTTTGTTTCACAACGTTATTTTTTTTCAGATTTAGCTACTCAGTCTTCAGGATGGGTTAACTTCGCGATTGTCCATGACAAAGCAATATGAAAAGCGATGGCTCCAAAAGGCACTCAGACTCCATTTTCATTATCAGTGGCCTGCTCGTTCGTCTCATTCTACACGTTTCCGAAGGTTGATGGGGCCCACGAGAGACTCACTCCGCCCTCAGCACCTCGTCTTCCTGGAACACAGACCGCCTGCAAGAAAATGGCTTACGACTAATTCGGCTTCCTAGCAGGGTTTCTTCCTATTTTTCTTTCCTTTTGTTTAGCACGGCCATTTTTTGTGATCTATCAGGACTACTATGCTCCACAGGATGTAAAAATCCTTTCAGAATTCAGCGGTCACTAATCTGGACTGGAATCCATTGGCTACTTCTGTTCCGGCGAACGAGACAGTCCGAATTTTTAAATTGAGGTTCGCTTTTACCTAAAAATGTTGCAGATTCTAAACAGAGCTAGAGAGAGTGTGTAATTCCTATACGTTAGTTACCCATCTAAAGCTTCAACATGGAGACTGATTGTTGGCTGGTCTTTTACAGTACTTCCCCATATAGATATTAACCTTAGAAGCTTCAGAATCTCCTTTTTGCTTCTCCACCTCATGGACGGGTAATGCTGTTGAAGATTCCATTCGGAAGGGGTCAGTAGGGTCTCACTAAAGGTAAGTTCTGTTTCAATCGATCTCTTATGTCTGTTGAGGTTTCTATAACACCGCAATTTTCATAACTCACTTTGTTTGCTTCTAACCTTACTTACCGAGTTGGATACTTTAGATTTTTCCAGAGCCTATTCATCCTATTCATCGTATTTCTCTCTGCAGTACTGCTTCTGTATTTCCTTGCACTCGCACTCATTTCGCTATGAGAACACTAAAGGTACTGACGAGCTCATCCCTCGAAGTGGCCTCTATTGATTTATGATCAGTTTTTAAGAGGCTGGGTCAACGGTTGTCGAAGCATCTCCTTTTAACGAATACGGCGATCAGCGTCACCCAAATTGGTACTGCTGATGTCATGCAGCAGTTGTTTCAAGGTGATGTACAGCGAAAAGGATTGGATTACTCACGCACGGGTCAGTGACTAATCCTCCTATTAAGAAGGTAATGTAGAGCAATGCCAAGTGGATTGATCAAGTGTTTCACAATCCCAGAATCGATTCTGTCAGCAAACAAGCTGGTCGTCTGCTTTTTTCTAAGTCACCTGTTTGGTGATGGGTTGTCCGGAGTGACTTAACGCCAACCTGAATACTATTTGTTTTACAGCCTTGGTCAGTAGTTTTCAACAAATCCAGATGAAAATCACATGCATGGCGCAGCCAGTGGAACTGATTGTCACCGCCATTTCCACCTCCACAGTTCGTATATCCTATAGCTGAACCTTTAATGCTCGCATCGTTGATAACTATGGGACAGTTGTCAGTGCCCGAATGATTACTACGATCATAGCCAGCTCGAATTCATGTTCAACGGAGCCATAAGGTTCGGCAAAGTCAATGATCATGAGTATCCTTGGAAAACCGAAACTTTACTCCCTCCTTGTCGCAAAGTTTCTAATTGATTCCGAAGGTGCTTGTGCTCAAAGACGCCCAACGTCACTGGTGCGTTCGTGTTGAAGGGAGAACATTTGAGAACTAATTAGTCAGATTAGATGCGCCAATTCCAGTGGGAAATCTAGCAGATTTTCACTTAGTGTCAATCGAATTCGAAACGTGTTTCCCATGTTGTTAGTGCATGAATACCAAAAATTAGTGTACCGGAGTGTTTCAGCTGAATTTCCGTACAAAAATTCCAATGTCTATACACAACATTATTGGTTAACGTGATTCGGTGTACAGTGTGTCTTCAAAGTATAGATTCACCCTATCTTTCACTATATCTCAATATCTTAATGTGTAGTGAACAATGTGAGACTTGCAAAATTTTATTCCAAATTTTTTTGTAAGTCTCACATTGTTCAATACACATTTAGATCAACATGAGACTTCAGGACAAGATAATGCTCAAGCATATCTCAAGAATAAACCAACGATTTGCTCCCAAAATTTTGACAATAGTGCCTGATGGGTGCCGCAATTAAACGCACCAGTGAAACTAGAGACAAAGAATCGTATTTTATCTGGCTTCTTTTCGAAAATTAGACTGTCCCAAAAGTATGTGTTCGCCTAGAATTTCGACTTTTTTCAACGATGAATAGTTGAATTTACAACAACAGCAACAATATTTAAGAACTTGTAGCCTTTCCTCTCTTCCCAATCACTTCAGAAATCCGCTTCAGCATGCTCTGGACAAGTGCGAGATTGTTTCTAGCGACATCCTTTCTCAGACCTCCTGGGAGGCGTCTTTCCATTCTAGAACGTTTGCAGCAGGAGTAAACCTCTTAAGCGAAGAACTTCCAAAAGGTCTCACTTGCATTTAACTCTGGCAGCTTGGTCGCCCACTCATAAGGCTGATATTTCTCGCTCCAAGCCACGCCTTCGCGAAGGCACATACATAGATTTTTTTTGTTGAAATACAGTACACCAATAAAAATCGCTGTTTATATATGGTAACCAATCATTTCAGGGAGCGCCTTGGTGAGTAGAGGAGCCCATGTAATGTGTGGTGCTTGCTAGCCGGTTCTTACCGAAACGAGAGAAAATAGCCCAAACCATAACACTACCACCAGCAAATCAGCGAATTGAAAGGTAGCGTGGCTCTTCCCTCAAACCACTCCAGTTCCTTGCCAGGCCATCGGATTCATCCAATTTGGTCGTTTTCTCATCAGAAAATACCACCTGCAAAGCTATTCTACTAAATATAATCTGTTTGTCTGTGTGTGTCCGTCTGTTTGTCACGAAATTTATATCTCGCGTCGCAGCGAAGCTGGGGCCCTGAATGTTACAGGTAGTATAAGGGATACTAGGGGAGCCCCAGCGGTGGTGGACCGAAAGTGACAGCAGTTAATAAGGGCCGATAAGGAGCCTAAAAAGGCGAACTTCACCAAAGTCGTTTGGCCTCTCGCGTTGGCCCTCATAGGTGTTGTGTGGGGTAGGAAATTAATGGTGGGTGACCCGCATTGATGACGGTTCATAAGATTCGATAGGGAGCATAAAAAGGCTAGAGTCATCGAATCCGTTTCGCTTTCCGTATTGATCCTGGAGCGCTCATATTCACACATCTTTAGCGGAGTAAGACGGTGACATTAATGGTGGGTGATCCAGCTCGATAATGGTCAATAAGATTGGATAAGGAGCGCCAAAAGGCAAATGTCGCGAAATTCGTTTCCTCTCTCAGCAGATAGTGGAGTGTTCAAACTCATAGTTGTTATAGGAGGCGGTACGTGAAATCTGATGGTGACGGATTGAAGCCGGTAACGACTGCTTGGCGCTGATAAGAGCCGCTAGGAAGTGGGTTGGGTAAAAGCCAGTACACCGCTGACTACTACTACATGACCGCTACAATAAAAGCGCCTGAAGAACAGTGCCATCGGATGAACATATTTTGATGTCCTGATATCAGTTGCTAATGTATCGACCGCTAAATTGCCTGACATCCAAATAACGGTGCGCGTCTTTTGATACTGCGTTCTACATTTCATGATCAGGATACGATCTATGTATGTGATAGTAAAGCAAGTGAATCATTTCCTCATCTACCAGCAATAATACTGGGTATTGACCGCTAGGCTATGTGAAATTCGGATTAATGGTGCATGTTTACAAGAACGATAAGCGTCTATAACTGGCATACGGATTTACCACCAACATGCAAGAATTATTGGGTTGGGGAATAAGTCCCCGCCGTTTTTTTCAACCCCGTTTTTCACATTGTTCCCTTCATCTTTCCACGAAGCTTGTAGATGTTTAAGATAGAGCTTTTTCTGCTCTACAAAATGCTACAATCTGTTTTTCGATTCCTCCGACTACCTATTATTTATGAGGTTTGTAAATGAAGTACGCTGAAGGCAAAAAATTGCCACTTGCGCACCTCATCTTTCTCGTTTGCCATCGAGATCAAAAAATGTATGTATATATGTTCCGATAGAGCTTTTTCAGCTCTACAGAATGGTACCACTTATTATTCAAATCGCTCAACTTTTTGCTGTTTTTGAGACTCAGAAATGCAGTACTCGCAGAAGTGTGCACTTTCGTTATCACTTCTTCCTCGCCTACCATCGAGATTGAAGAGGATGCGCATATATGTATTCGATAGGGCTTTTTCTGCTCTACAAGATGATACCACTCTTCTTCTGTATCCTCTCACATTTTAGCATGTAGGAATAGGTCGGCACCTGTTCTTCAATTCGAAATTGCGTAATAAAAGTGAATTTTTTCGGCAAAGTGCTCCCTATCATTCGATAGAGCTCTTTTCGCTCTACAAGATTATGTCTATGGTTTTTGTAAGAATCAATTTTAGCCATTTTTTAGATCATTTGAAAGTCGACGCAATCGAGCATTTTTGACAGATGTAGTCGGAAAATTGCAGGAAAGCTAGGCGTTGGCAAATCCACTGTTGCGGATGATCTGAAACGCATTGCACAGGTGAAAAAACTCGACATGTGGGTGCCGCACAATTTGAGTGACGGGCAAAAATCGGCACGTCTAGAGTTTTCTTCTTCACTGCTATTGCGCAAAGGAAACGAATCATTTTTGGGTGATGAAAAGTGGATCATGCATGATAACAGGAGATCTTCCGGACTGTAGCTGGATGGCGACGAACCACCGAAACAATTTCCAAAGTCGAATCCTCACGAGAAAAAGATTATGGTCACAGATGGTGGTCGTCTGCTGGTGTGATCCACTATATCTTTTTGTCACCAGGCCAAACCATCACAGAAGAGTCCTACTGGAAGGAATCGACGAAATATACCGTAAATTGCATCAGCTGCAGCCAGCACTTGTCAACAGAAAGGGGCCGATTCTTCGACAACGCCTGCCCACACGTTTCACAAATCACTACCCATAAAGTGAACGAATTGCATGATGAAATTCTGACTCCCGACATATCCTCCAGACCTTACACCAGCCGACTATCACCTTTCCAAATATTTTCAGGACTTCCTAGCTGGAAAATACTTCCCCAATCAGGACCAGGCGAAAAAAAGTCTTCGCGGATTTTGTGGATTCTCGACCATTCAGTTTTTCCTCCGATGGAATTCATCGACTGGTGTCACACTGGCAAAAGTAGGCTGATCCGAACGGTGCTTATTTCGATCAAATCGATGAGTATTAAGCAAATTATGATCGTTTAGAGTGAAACACTTAAAACGCTGAGAACTTTCTGGACAACTTAATAAAAATTCGGGAGATAATCGTAGGTCTACTCTTGAGATATAGATGAAAGATAGAGTGAATCTATACTTTTGGGACACACAGCATTGTTCAGCTCTGTTGAGAGGTACGGTGCTCCAGTGGATGCATTATACATCCATTGGAGCATAGTACCTGTCAACAATGCTGTATGAAGAATAGGTTGCGGAGCACACCACCTGAAAGTGGTATCGCGATCACCGACAGAAGTGAAGTCATCGCGCGTGGTAGCAGCTCAGTCGCTCAGCCTCTTCGATCCCACGGGTGTGCTATAAAGACGAAAATTTGCGTGGCTGCATATGGTGCGCGACGCGATGATGCGAGATAGGGACGCCGTATTAGTTGAGTCGAGTCCTGAAGCGATTACACCTAGAATGAGGCGTGGGGCACCGTCATAGCTTCAGGACCCATCCAATATGGCGCGCATACATAGCACGCACCATCGCGTCGTACACAGAACGTCGCGAAGCGAATTTTCCGTCGCATTGACAAACACCCCGATCCCGCTTCTGTCGCGCACAGAGCCACTTGCGAGTGTGCCTTCGCAGAAATTTCCTTTTTTATTCATAGTCTCTGTCTTCCATGCCCCTTGCAGCATGTACATCATCGTAAAACTCCCAACGAAAAGGCTAAGGAGGTCGGGTACCACATTTATAAGCAGTGAAATGGATCATGCGTATAAGTGTCTTGGAGATTTCAGCTCGAATGGCAGCTATAGGAGTTGTGATGGGGCCGATGCTGCACTGTTTCTATCGGATTCTGGACTCAAGGCCATTCCGTGGTGGTCGACGGAAGGTCGTTATGAAAAAACTGTGCTGTGATGCCCTTTGCATGCCGATCTTCTCATGTACATTTATGACAGGTCAGTTTTAGATGTTACGCGACACATTTCCCTCAAAATCCGTCGGGCTTTCAGTGAATTCCGTCTTTTGCTGCATCTCTTAGCATTCACGTCTTTCTCAGAAACTTATCGAAGCGCTCTTCCCATTTCGTTTCAGAATTCTTGATGGTCTCCATTACCTGGTCGCCATAGTGCTTAGTACTCCACACGCTTAAAGGCACACCATGCGATAACCAGATTAGTGGTATACTTTTTTTTTGGGCGAGTAGGTCCTTGGATAGCTCAGGCTGCACGGTGTACCCTCGCAGTGTTGAGCCTGTTTTAATACAACCATTTAAGCCCACCTAGCCAAATCACACGTGACCTTACAAGGAAGGTCTTCCAACTCATGACGCGCCTTGAAAGCTGTTTCTTGCAGGTGTGAGGGTTACTGTAGGTTTTTGCTGAGCGGCCTTACAAAAAACATATAAGTGATGTTCATTTTTGCTGAGCGGCCTTACGAATGCCAAAAACGGGGTTGATGGTTCGATCCCCACCGAGAACAAATTTTTGGAAAATTTGAATTTCCAATTTTTGGGCTCGTAAACATTTCCACATGAAGACTGAGTGCAGAAATCACGTTTGATTTCCAGACTACCCTCTATTGTCAGCTTTCAGCAAGTCTGACAGTCAAATTTTTTGGCCTCTCAGTGCTCATAGCGCACGAACGAGCCGTTTTTGCGCAAAAGAATTTGATATTCATGCTCAGGGGGTCGAACTACCATCAGGCATAAGTTTCCAGCCCAGTCGAAGTTTTGACCCAACTTCGAAAATTTGAGCTGGGCAGTGGTATTTATACCTTCGACTGCACGTTCCCGAATAAGGGCTATATCGATACCATTCAATTTGATTCATGAAAGGAAGGCGGGAACGACTTATCTTATGAGGAACCAAAGGAAATCCATTGTCCAAACAGGTTCGAACACCACCTAAGAACAATTCGTCGAACATTATGGCTCGCACAGAAGTGCGCTTCTTGGCGATTCTCGCGCTATACACCCACAAGCACGACGAGCACACATGGTCTGCTTAAACGCGTAATTCCCCTTTATAGCAGACTTATCTACTCCTATCAAGCAACCACATTATGGTATCCACAGCTTCTGATTATCCTTTTGGCCCTGCGCTAGTGAGAGCTCCGGGATTCAGAGATGTAAAACTACTTCATGTCTTTTTTGTCGATGGGGATCCAGTGAGCGGATTGAGCGATTCTTCGGCTGAAGGCACGTTACTCGCTTAAAGGCAGCTTTAGGGGAAGTTCGGACGAAAAGTAAAAGAAGTAGTGAATATGAAAGCCGAGATGCCTAGTAACAGGACAGTATAGAAAACGGATGGAAATGGCCAAAAACCCGAGAAATAGGGCCCCTTCCCACTGTTGGTTTTAGGCGCGGACGACCTTCCCGTCAAAAGACGGGTAGTCCGCATAGGTTTTCCATTGGCATTACCAAGACGTAAACATGAAGGGATGTCCGGAAAGCGACAGCATCTATTTTCATGTAGTGAGTTTCAAGCTAAAATTGAGAAAGCGCGCTGCGATGCTGTCAATCCTGCCGATCTCCTTGACCAACCTCACCGTAACCAACCACTAATCACGTCGCCAGGAGGCGGGCTGCCCTAACCAAGGCGGCTTGCCCTGATGAGGCCGCCTCCACGCTCAAGAGGGCACCTTTTGCGGGGGATTTCGCTGTATATAGGCCTTTCAGCCCCGTAATTTTTCAGTCGAGGCCTTCTTTTGGGATTCCCTGTCACCCACATTATCCCCAACTTTGTCTTAACTATGTGGTCGGCGCATTACTTCCGTCAGTTCTTGTCGCCGAAGTTATCCTAGTTTTGCGGTTGTAGGGCAAAGGGCAAAGGGTGTCAAGGGCCTGAGGACAGTGATAGAGGTAATGTGGGTAATGAGAACACCTGAAATGAGTCGCTCAAAAGATAACTAGGGTTCCAATGAGGCCGCATGTGACGGTTGAAGATCGGTGAAAGGAGCGTCTATGGGGCTTTGAGGAGGAGTCTCTTTCATAAGATGCCATTTGTTTTACCTCGACCCGCTCTTTTCTATCCTGAAACGCCCTTCTGAGAACTGACTATGGGAAAGGAGCTGTATTTCTTGAGTTTTCGACCGTTTCATTCGTCTTTTCTTCATTTTCTGACTACTATACCCCGGAGCGTTGAAGAGGATCTTTTTCTATCAGATGCAGTTTGTTTCATGCAGACCCGCCCTTTTTCTTAACCTGGCACACCCCTTTTGGGAACTAACTGGAAAAGAGGTTCACTTCCTCGAGTTTTTGACCGTTTCCTTCCATTTTTCTTCACTTTCGTACTACTAGGCACTTCGACTTTCATATTCTACATAGAATCTTTCCAATTCGACGCGAACTGAACCACTGTCATTGATGAACGCATTCTTCTCCACCTTCTGTGTTGCTCCTGGATCACAGATATCGCAAAGAACGTCCATTAATCTGCTCTCGTCTGTGATATCCGGCTCAATCACCTGAGACCCTTTGATCCCTGGTATGTATGTATCGGATCCTGCCGGCGAGAGGTTCGAACAACAGCTGATTATGCTCAAAGTAATTCGTCACATAACCGCTACTCTTATCCTGCCATTCGATAGGTTCTTGTTAGGAAAAGATTTTACAGCGTGACGTGCGGCTAGCGACGTGCTGCGTGCGAGTTAGGATCGACGTATGTTAAGTGGCCTTAGAGACACTGGGAGAGAGCTATTTTGGCTTACGGTATGGGCTCCTCAAAGGCAGGGGGAGGAGTCAACTTTGGCTTACGGTATGGGCACGGGGCTCCACGGAAAAACTCACCGGTGCGCGCATGCGGCGCGTGCTAGGTGACGTCACAACCACCGCGCAGCGCGACGATGAGCGATAGCCTGCGCTCTTACCATTACACTTTAATGAAGATAACCTTGTTGGTATTTTACTGATACACTAAGGGCGAGCACATAATGCTGCGGCAGCTTTGCTGCTTTTACAGACAAACGACAGGAGAGCTGGCCTTTTTTGGTGTGGTTAGCCTCTCCAACCGTATGGATTCGCCTCAGCCCAATGGTGTAGAAGTTTCTGGAGCCTGCATGTGCTCCTCCCGAAGTATAATCATGCGGGGAACCATAGAGTAGGAAAGTGCGAGCCATCTCATCATCAAAGACTTCTGTGAATGACAGTAAGGTTATCTCGCTGAAGCGCAATGTTTGTAGCGCATGTCATCGCACACCGTCGTGTCGCGCGATGGCTGTGACGTCACCCAGCACGCGCCGGTGAGTTTTCCCTCCTCCCTGGGCACGGTACGGTGCGGTATCTTGCAGTTCGTTACTTCGCACACGATGCCTTACCAAGACATCGAGTATGAATCATATTAGTTTTCTTTATTACAATCATACTTTTTTCAGTGTTTCGATATACTCCGTTTCATTGTCTCACTTGTTTGTTGCTGTGTACTGTTTCACTTGTTTAACATCATCATGAATGAAATCAAATTCGCTCTATGCTACCTCAAATGACGTTGGCGTCGGCCGCCTGAAGCGTGCATTTCGAGGTGAAGCGCGCTAGACTCGCAATAGCACCCCAAAGACGCTTTTTGAACACGATTTTCGCTACACAAGATCTTTTTTGGGTCTGAATGGTCTTTTATAGAGGACAGCGTCTCGAGATACGCTTTCCTTCCTTGACCCTACTGCTGTACTTGAAGCGATTGTCGTGTCTTGTGGGTGCAACGTCCCTAGTTCGAACGTATTGCGTCGCATGCTAGACGCACCGTTGCAGGTCCTGTTCTAACGTTACATACCCCTATTCAATGGGGGGGGGGGGGTGTGGTTGGCTTCTGCCCTTCGCCTGGCAGTCTTTTTCTGCCTCTTTTTCTTCAGGTCTTTGGCCAACTTCTCCATTCGTTATGTGTCACATTATAGTGAGCATTTCATTTCTCTCTAATGAACCATCTAGCAGGTCCGATTTCATTTTTGAGTTCGATTCTGCACTTAGGTTATTGTGGAATCCGTTATGGCGGGGTATTATGGTGCACCGGGGTGCAAAGGAGGCTATTTCAGTCAGTGAGATGCTCATCCTGGAGAAGAGACGATCCTATCGAATCTTGTCACTAGCCTGTTGAACCAGTTTTGATGTAAATCAAAACAAGGATCTCTACTGACATTTTTCAGTAGGAGGACTTCTTGAGGGATCTTCATTCTCAGCAGCATTCTCCGAATATCGTAAGAAGATGTGGCATATTTTCAAGGTGAGTACTATATCACCTTCACAAGGTCACGTCTTCTGTCCCTCGAGCGAAATTTATTTATGGACTTCTAGGTGGACGTGTCAGTTTGGCCTCCAGCACAATTGATTTCATTCTGGTTCTTACCGCCATCGGCTCGGGTCGTTTATGTGAATATTGTATCATTGATGTATAACTGTATCATGTCCTATATAAAAAATAATGACGTCACTGAAATTAGGAAGTCGATATAAAGCTTTTTCTACAATGGTTCATCATCCATTACCAATCATCATAGGGGTCCAATCAGAGGTCGTCAATCGATTATCGCACTTTGTATTCTAGGTGACCATCCCATAAGTATCCTTTTTAGATAGACAATTTCGATATTATATCAACAACACCAGCGATGGAAGAGTGGGGGGGGGAGGGGTGAAAAAATACTCCTTTTCAAAAACTTCCCTCGTTGCAACGTTTGAACCTGGTCCCCACTTCCTTCCTGCTCATGACTAAAGCCCCACCTCTACTTCGTAGCAGAAATCTGGTTACCGTTGTCTGGCGACAAAATGCTCCGTCGTTGAGCCACAGAAAAACCCTAGACACCAATCCATAGAAAAATCGTGCCCATATGGTCTCAACGTGGACGTGAAATTATTGTCAGGCGAACATCTGTCGCTGGTCAATAAAGCTCCTGCCACAATTTTTCTGTTTTTGAAATTCGCTCCAATTTCTACACAAACACGCGTCTGAGTCATTTCGAATGCGTGAAGTTTAGTAGATTCAAATATTTTGATATCTTGGCGGTCTCGAAAGATCATCGCATCATCCCGTCCTCTGTTCACTCCTTTGGTGAAACAACGTCTGCATTCGAATAGTCGGTTACTTGCTGTACCGGCTATATAATATTTACATACTTTTTTGCTGAATTCTTGGCGTACGTATTGCACAGCTGCGTGATGCAAAGCCAAAGCCAAATACAGCACTACAGGGGGTGCCAAAAAATTAATTTTTTCCCTCCACTTTCAACCCCACAATAGTCAAAGTTCAGAGAATTCTTACGAAGTATTTCCATCCCCAAAGTCATTAGCACACCTCATACTTCACTAAACTCCGTGGGAGCCTTCTGCACAAACAGGATCGGGACTTGTTCTGAGTGAATATGATGTGTTACCTCAATAATGGGCGGTTCCCTGAAGTATTCCGATATTCCCAGGCTCCCAACATCCTTCGTTTCCAAAAACCAGAACGTGCCATTACCACTGAAAACCCTCCGGAGGGGGCTTGAAGTATGAAAAATGACATTTCGGATCATAGCAGCGTTGTCCGAGCAGTAAGAGCTCTGTGACTTCCATGAACCGAAGGGCCAATACTTGATAAGCTTCCCACAAAAGACTCACCACGGTACCTGGCTCCACTGTTTTAAGCGGACCTTGATACTCTAGGTGCTCTGAAACCCGACTGCGCCGACTGAAGGCTCCATATTTTGATAAAGATGAAAGCAGTGAGTCTCAGTTCGGAGGGACGTTTCGGTAATATTACGCCCCATTACTTTTATTCCTTGCGTTTCACTATGTTTATACTTGGCGGATGTGAGCCGTGAGCAGAACTCCTTTTTAGCACCTCCTGTATATGGGTTTGCTACACGTAACACGTATGGCTTGGAGGCAGTTTGCAGGGGTATTCGGGCTGATTATGGGAGATCATCGAATATAAAGATGAACGTGTTTGGTAGCACGAAGTTGAAGAAAAAACCGAGTGAAACCAAAAACCCGGGAATCAAGACTCCTTCCGCCGCCGTTTATTCTCAGAAGGAACGGGTCAGGCCGAAAAAAAAGGGGCGGGCTGGGATGAAACAATGTGGTAACTGTTGAAGAAGGCGGCTTTTGTAAAGCCCGGGACACTCTTTCTCATCGGAAGCTTCGCCACACATAGTCTTCTTAGACCGATAGCTTTCACTTGCGTGACCCATTAGGAGTGCACAATACCCACTCTATCCCTCTCACTACCTTTAAAAACACCGGGTTGGGGCAGTTTTGGCCTACGGTAAGACCTACCGTAACTCTTGTAGTTTCTCAGATTGCATACATTGCACATGCGACAGGTTCTCAGATATACCGAAGGCGAATTCATCGAATTTTTTTCTCAGAATGCGAATACCTTTTTTGTTGCCCTTTCGCTTATTCTGTCAGTCAATGTTTCACGTGATCAATGATCTCTCTTGTTTCACCATCATGAATGAATGAAATGCACCCTACGAGAGCGAGCAACTTGGAAAGGTGAAGTTGCAGCTCAAAAAGTTGCATGGGTCCCAACGTCCCGCTTCTGAACCCGGGTCTTCTACTGAATATTGTTTCTAACTTCGAATCATCCTTTCAAATCGATCATTTCCTCCCATGCCCATCCTTCCTCCGACCCCTCCCGGTTCCTTTGAGGGTTACGCTAAGTATTACACTAGACGGGAAACCACACCGTGCGAGACCGTCAAATAGTATGGGGTGGGTATCCTATTTTACCATATTATTATTATATTCTATTATCTTATTTTATTTTGTCATTATTATATTATATTATTATATTATTATACTACATGATATTATTATATTATAACTAGTTTACTTTTATTTATTAGTAAATCATGTGCATCATTTTTATTATATTACTTTATTATTATTATATTATATTATCGTATTTTACTTTGTATTTTTTATTTATTATTATTTTTATTTCTTATTATTATTACATTATTGTATATTGTACTATTATGCCAAATTTTATTATTATATTGTTACTATATTACTTTTATTTATTACTATACCATTAAATATACCATTATGTTATTATTATTATTATTATTATTATTATTATTATTATTATTATTATTATTATATTTTATCATTACTTGTTGTTATATTAGTGTATTTTATTTCATATTAATTTTATTTTTATTTTATTATTTATTTATTTATTATTATATTACTGTATTATTATATCATTATTATTATATCATTGTATTATTATATCATTATATTATTATATTATTATATTATTATATTATCCCTACTATATATAAAGCGCTAAGCCGTTTGTCCCTCCGTCTGTCACGAAATTAGGTATCATATGAAAAACGACCTGTGCAGATGGGGCCAAGTGTGGTATGGGTAGGGCATGGGACAGGAAGTAAAGACCACACATGGACCAAATTAAGCTCAGCCCACGGGGGCGGGGCGTGCACTGGAATGTTTGGCTTTCAGCCCGAAACTGTTGATTACGTTCGAACGTGCGACTAACGTAGGGAGAAGATGGATTTAGGTCAGAGATGAGTTTCTGAAGGTCAGGAAAGGATGCAGGGCACAGTGGGCGGGGCATAAAGTGGTGGGCGGAGCTTGGACGTTACATGAAAAACGACCTGTGGAGATGGGGACAAATGCGGTATGGGTAGGGTATGGGACACTGAGTAAAGACCACACATGGACCAAGTTAAGCTCCGCCCATAATGGGCGGGGCCGTCGTGGAATGTTCAAAAATTGTTGATTGGGTTCGAATGTGCTCCTAACGTAGGGAGAAGATGGATTTAGGCCAGGAAGAGTTTCTTAAGGTCAGGAAAGAATGCAGGGCACAGTGGGCGGGGCATTTAAAGTGGTGGGCGGAGCTTGGACGTTACATGAAAAACGACCTGTGGAGATGGGGACAAATGCGGTATGGGTAGGGCATGGGACATTAAGTAAAGACCACACATGGACCAAGTTAAGCTCCGCCCATAATGGGCGGGGCCGTCGTGGAATGTTCAAAAATTGTTGATTGGGTTCGAATGTGCCCCAAACATAGGGAGAAGATGGATCAAGGTCAGGGATGAGTTTCTGAAGGTCAGGAAAGAATGCAGGCACAGTGGGCGGAGCATATAAAGTGGTGGGCGAAGCTTGGACGTTACATGAAAAACGACCTGTGGAGATGGGGACAAATGCGGTATGGGTAGGGCATGGGACACTAAGTAAAGACCACACATGGACCAAGTTAAGCTCCGCCCATAATGGAATGTGCCCCAAACATAGGGAGAAGATGGATTAAGGTCAGGGATGAGTTTCTGAAGGTAAGGAAAGAATGCAGGGCACAGTGGGCGGAGCATTTAAAGTGATGGGCGGAGTTACATAAAAAACGACCTGTGGAGATGGGGATAAGTTTGGATGGGTAGAGCATGGGACAAGAAGTGAAGACCACACATGGACTAATTTAAGCTCCGCCCACGGTGGGCTGGGTGTGCACGAAATACTCTGTCCTCAAGAAAAAGAGCAATACAGGCCGACCTACTGACGCACATGGTGTTTCGCGCACAGTAGTGTGCGCCCGCCAACTGGTATTATTATATTACTATATTATTATATTACTATATTGTTATATTACTATATTACTATATTATTATATTATTATATTATTATATTATTATATTATTATATTATTATATTATTATATTATTATATTATTATATTATTATATTATTATATTATTATATTTCTACATTATTATATTATTATACTATTTTATTATTATATTACGGAACCCGCGGAGAATGGGGGATGGGAGAGGGGTGCTGTAGAATGGCACCCTGAGCTTATATGAGTGGTTTAGTGCCCTTAAGGTTAGGTCAGATTGCTGAGGGGAACCCTACAGGGGGATTGAAATTTGAAATTATGCCTCAGGTTATTGACCGAAGCTGATTGCTGTCAGTCATCTTCGGTCAATTACCTGAGGCATAAATTTGAATTTCAATCCGCCTGTGGGATTCCCCTCAGCAATCTGACCTCACCCCGAGGGCACTGAACCGCTTATATAAGCTCAGCTCAAAGTGCCCTTCTACAGCCCCCCCCTCTTCCCCCGCTGGCTACATAATATAATAATATAATAATATAATAATATAATAATATAATAATATAATAATATAATAATATAATAATATAACAATATAACAATATAATAATATAATAGCAATGTAATATTATAATAATATAATAATATAATAATAATATAACGATATAACAATAATTAAAAATACAACAAAATAATATTGTAATAATATAATAATATGATAATTATATAATAATATGATAATAGTACAATAATGATACAATAATGTAATAATGTTATAATATAGTAATATAATAATCTATTAATATAATGATATATTCTGTTGCAATATGACCCAAACGTGAGGCGAAAGACAGATTGAGGTCAGTGATGAGTTTTTGAAAATCATGAAAAAGGCCTGGGCATGGTCCTCTGAACTCGAAAATCGCACTGGTTTTGCGCGAGAACGTGTGGCTCGCGTGCTACGGGCTTCCATGCGGGCAAACCTACCTTGTGATAGCATTGTTTTTCAAAAAAAAAAAACCTCCATAACTCCGCTCAGAAAGCCGTTCTGCAAATTTGGAATGCAGGTTCGAGATCAGCGTCCGAAAATACGTTGCACCACATGTATCCATTTCGAATGGCCACTCCGATCTCGGGTCCTTCCCTTGTGAGAGTTTCAAGTCCGCAAGTTTCGAGTTCTCCAAATCCGAGATCCCCAACGCATGTGAACGCTCGGTCCATATCCTGGCTTTATAGTGTAAAATTCAGCTCGTTATTATACCAAGATAGGAAATTCGCGGTATGTGAGGAGCAAGCTGGGAATGCCGTATGCTGTGGGCTGTGGGATTAGCGTATTCCTACGTCTTTTTTAGACGGAGGATACAGTAGTCGTCCCATACGGCCCTCCTACATGGTACGCGTCGCGCCGCATGCCGCACGCCAGGATGCAATTTTTTTTGTCCTGATAACACATGTCCCAAAAACCAGTTCCGCCTTCAGCTCGTTACTCCCACAAGGAGCATTTGGAATTAATCCCTCCCGGGGAGAAAGGTGGGTAGTAACAGAAGTCAAAACACGTCGAACATGAATTTACACTCTGAAGCATTTCCACTTCTCTGTGGTGAATGATCTCTAGTCCAGACGACCTGTATATGCGCCTGATTGTTTAAGAGCTTTTCAATCATATTACGAGTCACATTCCACTAGAGATTCCCGCAGTTGCAAATGGACTAACTATATTTCAAATGATTCACTTATTCAAGTGAAACAAAGCCATTTGGCAAGTGCAGTCGTTGCTACCATCAGTAATGCGTTGACCTCATATGTCTCCTCTCCAAGTCCTCCATCGTCTACACCTCTTATCGTCGCTTTCACCTCAATCTCGCTGAGTTCTACACTCTGAAAATTAAGCAGCCGATGGCGAGGTATACACAGGGTAGCTTTGAGAAATGGTCACTGTCGCGAGACCTGAGACCAGGTCATGCTACAAGCCTGTATCCAGGAAAATTTTCGGGAAATACCACCTCACTACCTGTATCCGGTCGACGCTTCCGCGACGCGGGACGTCTTCCTAAAAGCATTCCTTTAGCATTACTATCTAGTGGAAAGTGTGCCTATCGGCTGAATCAGTTCATTATCCCCAAAAACGAGCGGTCGTGGAGGAATCTTACTGGGGAAGGTATTTTACTTCCCATGGAACTTTGAAATGAGACCAGGGGGGATCGATAGAGCATCGAACGCTGATTATAACTGTGAAAACCAAAATTGCTAAATGGCATTCTGAAGAGAGTTACGAGGGGTCAAAGTTTGCCTGTGACACCTCATTGGAGAGCATTTGCCATCAGACGGTTTGTCGAAATGGTCATTTGCAATGAGATACATACCACTGTACGCGCTTTTAAATGCTGATTTCAAATCTGTATTCAGAATCTGTCAAACAATCACCTGAATGAAGTTATGAAGGTTTTCCTGAAAAAAAGTAATACCATTTTATGGTATGTTTGGGAGCCCATAGCGCGCGAGCCATACGTTTTCACGCAAAACCAGTGTAACTTTCGTGTTCAGGGGATCAAATTACCCTATGAGACAATTTTTCAGCCAATTCGAGAATTTGGCCAAATCTCGGAAAAGTTGATGGGCTATTGGCTGGCAACCCATCCAAGAAAGGAGAAGTCGTTGACCCTTGCCCAGCAAATGCTCTTATTTGGCGCTGGTTACGTGCGTTTAGTGTGATGGGCAAGTGTGATAGGTATGTTTAGGTTATCTTGTTCAGCTTGCAGGATTTTCTGTGGAAGGAAATTCAAAAACTCCTACTTAACGCCTGGCCACCCCTAATCTTCCGAAGTCAGGCCAAAAACTGGATCCGGCTGGAAACTTGCACAGAGTGGTAATTCGACCCCCTACGCGCGAATATCATACAAGAAAACGTTTAGAAGTGAAAGAAAAGCACTTACTGACAATGAAACACAAAATGAAAAAAAGCCGCACCTGCTGGAAGCAAACCCACGACCTCGCGCCTGCCGAAGCGGGGCACTACCCCTGAACCACGGAGGCCATTACTGCCTCTGCGCTAGTCATCCTGATGACGAAGCGCCTCGCCATTGAGATGTCACAGGCAAGTCATAGGCAAACTACCCCTTGTAACTCGCTTCAGAATGCCATTTAGCAATTTTGGTTTTCACAGTTATAATCAGCGTTCGATGCTCTATCGATACATCCGGGTCTCATTTCAAAGTTCCATGGGAAGTAAAATACCTTCCCTAGTTAGAGGAAAATTTCATATTGTCGTAGGCTTCCTCACGCGCTCGTTCTCTCTTCAAGGAACTGAAAAAGGAAACGGCACCCACCCATTCTACTCTCGCCACTATGCCCGTTTCAATTTTCATTCATTTCGTTGCCTCGAGAACCAATCAAAGATAGACATTCTCCTAAGCGCACGCATCGGGGTGTGTTCTGTCATGTCAGTATTTCAAACAATGGCGAGCGGCGTGCGACGCGGTGTGTGCGAGCTATGCGCGTCGCTATGTTGGGTCTCAAAACGATTACACAGTAATGCTAGGATAGCCATACACAAATACTTTGGAATACAACAACACGATGCGTTTAGCTCGCCTGCATCGCTTCGCTTGCGATACGCCGCGGTGCCAAATCCTGACATAAGGGTGCACACCCTACGCATCGATATGCTAGGTGGTTGTTCTCGTTCTGCCCTTTTAGAGCCGTGGGTATGTGGCTCAAACAACCTTTGAGTGTATGCACACATCTCCTGAGCTATGGGTGATTCACAACATTAGAAGGGTTATCCAACGAAGGGGGCGCGACCCCTACTAGCATGGTGCGTGGATCGCCTCCCCCGCATCGGTGCTCTCCAAAGCCTTCCATCATTCCGGGGCAGGTGAATTGAACATATCACCTACCAACATGTCAGATTCGTGAGGGACGAAAAAGGTACAGGCTTATGCGCCAGCTGGCCTTCGCGAATCATTGTATAAGCCAAATCGCTTTCACTTGCCATCGCGATTCTGAATGAAACTAGGATGCCTGGCACATCCCGCAGACGGGATTGACTAGCGCCGCCTCAACCCTTTATCCTTTAATCAGTATTATCTTTTTGAAATCATTCAGCGAATCGACCGTTGGTTGCGATAACCGGCATTATTGAGTGGTTAGAATTCTAGAGCACGCCGAAGGTCGCATTTAACTTGGCATTGAAAAACGCGATTATTCACTTCAGCTACAGTTCTCTGACTCATTGGCGATTGAATGTGTTTGTACACTTGACTCAGATGGGTGAAAGTGCGAAAAAGAGGTTGTGCCAAGTTCAACGAAGGATGGGGGGGGGGGTGTAATGCGGACGGCATAAGCCCCTCGACACCGGACAGACTCGTTCCGCATCCCTCACCGCCATGGTACTCGATTGTGGCAATTTTCCACTTTTTCGCAAGGTTACGTGACGAATATCCGGCCATGGTTGTTCGTTCGGTAATTGCGATTGAGCCACCCTTCCACGCCGTCAATGAACCTCGCCCGATCTGATCCAGCGCTCAGCCAGCGCGCCAAGCGCCATTGCCCCCGGCTGGAGGATTGGCCGGCTAGCGCGCCCCCGTTACCATCACCTTTACCCGTTTCCGTACCACGTCCCTCATCCGCACGTAAACACACCGATTATCCGTATTCATCGTGATCACCGATGGATCAGAACCTAATCACCTCATTTACGCCTGTCGTTGTGTACAGCGAACCTGAACAGTACTTCTGCTCACATTCGCGCGCTGCAGCCTGCTTTTTCTTCCTCCTGAATTCGGCAGTAAAAGATACAACAGTCTTCCGGCCTTTTTTTTAAAAAATTTTGTATTTTTTCCCCTTTGGTTTCGTGTTATCACACATCCGCATGTTATTGAAATTGAGCTTGATTATATCTATGCTCCTTACTTTTCAAGCTTTCACCACTCGTAACTATGCCTAACATAGGTTTTCCCGCCCAAATAGCCATCCTTTTCGTGGTTTCATCTGCGTAGGACCAACAGCGATCGAAGACGGACATATGTCACATTCCCGCGCGATTTGGACCAAGTGATACACTACCTGGTGATCTGCGAGCAATTTTCTGTGACTCTTTCAATGACTTCGTCATCAACAGAGATAGAATTGAATTGCCAAACGTTTGCATATCGGGGGACAACAGGTGCGGAGATTCCAGTAGTGTTACATTCTATGCAGATAGATAGTTGTTAATTATGTGATAGTATCGAAAAATCTCTAAAAATCCGTGTATCGCAGTATTCTCGCCCTTTTAAGAATAACCTGAATCTGAAGGAGAGCAATAGCCGTCTTCTGTTCTTATTCTTTGCGATTCCATGCCTGATTGAAGCTGAATGCGTTTTGTGGAATGGTATCCCGTGCGCCGGCGCCGGCGGTTTGGTTTCCTTTGGAGGAGGCTGAATATTGTTCGGAATCTCCTATCTTTTCCAGATATGAACGATACATCAGAAGAGCTGAGCACGTCGTGGAGTATCGAAGGCATCGAAATCAAATGGCTAGCCGAGTTACTGATCTACAATCGATCGACAAATAAGTAAGTAAATCACATTAGATCTTATGTAATCCTTCGTTATAGCCTTACTTCTTGCACTAATTCCTCAATAGGAAAAAGGAAATTAAATAGCCAGTGGGTGCGATCAAATATTAATAAGGTGCCTTCATTACGACTTACGGTTCTTGATTGCGCAGGAATTTCACTTTTCGTGTTTTCAAAATGTTACGGGCTTCGCAAATATATTTTTCATATCCTCATTATTCAAAATCGATGGCAAAGTGGAGTCGTAGCTCGCCATCAAGTCATGAGCTCTAGAAGTTTCATGATCATTCAAAATTGAGCATTTTGATCTGTTGCCAGCTTCATGCATGGAATCATGGGTAAGGTCATCATCTTAAAGGAATCGACCACGAAACTGAGTTTCTTTGTTACCCATATATTGGTGTTGTGTTTGCCTAGTTAGGGCCGCATGCAAATTTTCACGCGAAAAAGTGAGAATCCGGCTAAGATATAGCCCCCCAATACCTTGGCCGGGTGGGCGGGGCCTCTGAGTAAAACCTCCTCCCGTCGTCCGCCGCGGTTGGGAACGCAGACTGGGACCGTTTGCGTAACTTTCTGTTCCACATTGCGTCTCCGACCGCGGCGAACGACGGTAGGGGGCTTCTACTCGGAAGCTCCGCCCACCCGGTCAAGGATTTGGGGACCTGCATCTTAACCGAATTCTCACTTTTTCTCGTGAGATTTTGCATGCGGAACTTATTAGGCAAATACAACATAAATACATGGGTAACAAAGAAACTCATCTCTCCGTGGACGATTCCTTCAAGGGAGTATGATTCTCTACTATGAGAAAGCTTTTAGAGCCATAAGTAAGTGTTGAAAGCAAAAGTTTTGAACGGCCAGCACGTAGGAAAACGAGTATGCTCCCAGAACTCTCAATCTAGGCTATTCCTGCTGTCTCTAATACTCGCTATTGCACGAATTCAATGGCATATGCGAGAAAAGGACTGAAGTAACCGGAAAGAGGCCAGAGGTTGAAGAAATGGTACATGGAGATTTCAGTTTTTCTGTTACCCATTTATTTATGTTGTATTCTCTTGGTATGGTCCACATGCAAAGTCGCAGGCGGAAAAAAAAGAAAAATCCACATCAGGCACAGCTTCTCAAAAGTAATGCCCGACGATAAAGGGCTGTCTGCGGAGGCGGGGCCACGAGGGCTCTGGGAGCAGAGAGGCGGCGGTCACGTAGTCGGAGACGTAGAAAGGGAAACAAACCGACACTGAGCAGGAAACTTTAAGCTGCGCTCATTCCACTCACATTCACTGAGAATGCTCGGCAGAACTTCAAACACGTTTCAAATTCCTCTGTATTCCAGTACAAGTAAGGTATCTAGTGCAGCGGTTTTGAGAGAAACTGGAACCATGAAATACTGCGCATGATTAATTCAAAGAGACGAGCGACAAGTGCGCATGCCACCGCTCCTACTAACCACGTCGGGAAGTTATCTAGCCGCTGCTTAAGCAGCCATAGCGCTGGATCCATTTGTCCACAGAGGGGGCAATGGTCCAATTATCGCGAGCTGTGCCTCTCATATGTATTGTAGTTGTTGCCAAAACTTGTTGCGATTCCGTAAATAAGTGGTAAACTGCGCTCACGTGTAAGTATCTGACTTCACACAAGTTACTTAGAACTTCATAGTATCAAGTATCTGCTCTAGGTCTACTTGCTACCCTTCAAAGTAATTCGTATGTTCACATTACAGCCAGAATCTAACTAAAGTTACTATTTTCCATGCTCGTAGACTTGGGTTAGTAAATGCTCCGATGGAACTTGTGCGAAATGGAAACAGCATGCCATCAGCGCGTGTAACTGGTGGGCAATTTTGGAAAATTGGGGGATTACGAAAGTAGAGGTGCTCAGTAATGTAACAGTGGAGAAAGAACGACACAAAACGGCGAAAAACCAAAGAAATAGGAACCCGAAATTCCCCCTTCTCGCTCTCGTCCTCTGCGTCTCTGCTCGGAGTGGACTGAAGACAGGCCAGAGTCTCAACCAGCCGGCCGCGATTGTTGTCCCGCCCCTCCACGTCGACTCCCCCGGGCGCATAACGGCATAACGGCATGACGAGCTGCGGGGCCGCCATAAGACCCCAAGTCGCGTTTTTTTAATGCGATTTTCAGCACATGTGACCCCTTCTGAGTAGAAGGTTCGTTTCAGAGAACATGTACTTCCAGATCTCAGTTATCCCTTATCCCTAATGGTGCCTTTAAACTGAGCGTGGCGTTCCAGGGTGACCTGGTGACATGACGGCTTAAGATTGAGTTATCAAGTTTATGCATGTATTGGGTTGAGGATTAATTCCCGCGGTTTTTTGTTCTCTGTTTTTCACATTGTTCCCTTCAGCTTTCGACAAAGCTTATATGACATCGATAGAGCTTTTTCTGCGCTATAGAACGCTACAATCGAAATTCCAACTTCTCTCTTCGTGGAACCTCGGCATCGCTATTATTTTGAAACTTCTTCTGTTTTGCCAAATAGGTTGTTAGGTGGAATGTTTATTGGTGGCCTAGGTGGCCCTTTCAGTCAAGGCCTCCTTTTGGGATTCCCTGTCACCCACATTATCCCAAACACTGTCTTTAACAAAGATCGTCGGATTCGCTCAAAGTGCGAGTCAGGGATGACGTAACAACCCAGATAGGAATGCCATATTATCTTATACTGAAGCCAAAAAAATGTGAAAATTTGAACTTTCGGAAATCAAACTATGTTCAGATATTCGGCTGGTTCGGCTGCCCAAAACTGTCACTGTACAGTGTACTACTCTCATAGGGCCTCTATTTCAGATCTACACCCCATGTTCCGATTCTGGGACTAAACACTTGCACATATGTCAATATCGGATTGTTGGTGTTGTACTGCATCGCTATTCCTTTGAATGTATTCTTCCTCGCTACTATTCTACCTGAACTAACTCGAAGATGTGTGATGAAGTAAGTTTGCTTTTCAATCGAAAAAAACCTAGTTCCAAGACCTGTAAACAGTGCTGAATGAGCGGACATTAACGCGTCACCCAGTCGTTTTCGCGAAGTTTCTACCCGACCTTCATATTACATAATCAGCTCTAGGGGTGTGCATCTAAACCTTTTATTCTTTTGCAGTTGTTTGATATCAGCTTGCCCACAGCTTTTGCATATACCATTCAATTTTCGGTAGCTTCGACTGCAAGTCGTGTGCATGGCGCAACACAAAAGTTCCATCACATCCCAGTCACATGCCCTTTAGGCTGCAGCGTAATGAACCAGTTATTCTTAATCGATAGATTGAAGGCTGGTGCAGGGCAGAAGGATACGATGCGCTCCTCGAACGGTGTGTGGCGATTGGTCGAATTTTCGCGCGGCCGCCCGCGGCGAGCTGCGGCGAGTGCGAGTCGTTTTCAGCTTTATCTGTAGAAACTGCAACAACAACAACATGGGCCTCAAACCTGCAAGCTTTGAAGCCCATTGCGTTTTGAGCGAAATTTCAAACGACTGCGGCAAGTTGTACTAAAGGCGTCGCGAAGCGAAAATTCGACCGTTCGCCACACACCCGTCCCCAAAGTCTCCAAGCGTGCCGCGTATAGAAGATTACTCGTGAACGTCCACGTTTACTTCACACTTTCAAAATTTCCCAAATAGACGTCCCGCTAATTCGTCGTCCTCCCTTATTACAGTTGATTTATTAGGTTGGAACATAATTTCTGTTACCCAATGATGAAAAATTTCAAATTAATTTTTCTTTATTTGTGTCTAACTTCAGTCAGCAAAATATGTACCATTATGATCAACAATATATTGCCTGCGAGTAGGGAGATAATAGATGTCTTGCTTGTAGAAGTCTGGGGATTTCTTGTCGAAGAAAGTCTGAGGCCGATTTTGAGATCATGGTCATCTTTGAACTGCCGTCCGTCGAGGAAGTGGGTCAGAGGTCGGAATAGGTAGTAGTCAGTTGGGGCCATGTCCGCAGAATACGGTGGGTGGGGAGCTTGGCCCAACCAAGGTCCTGGATCTTTTGACAGGTCAACTTTGCCACATGTGGGCGAGCGTTATCGTGGAGGAAGAAGACTCGGTCCATTTTTCTGGTAAGTTTTGCAGCTACGGTGTCCATTTGCCTGCAGTAGATATCGGCAGTGACTGTCGTGTTTGATGGCAATTTTTTGTCCTTTTTTTTTGAAAAAAAAAATTTTAAATTTTTTCTTTGCAATTTTTTGAAATTTTTTCTGTTTCAACTTACGCCGATCGAGCCAACGGGATGCCGCCATATAAGAGACAGTACCTGGGCCCATCGACTGGCTGATTCGGTTGGTAGCCTTGCATGCTGAGGAACCGGGACGGCGTTCGTGAATTTCCCCCCTCTCGCGTAATTGTCGTAGATTCACTGCTAGTTGAAGCCATAGAGAATATGAATGTGTTAATCAGTAGTCGTTTTCACTCGCTTTATATGCCTCCACTACCGAATATTCCAGAAGCTTCTACAGTTTTCCACAAGAAAAATTAAAAAGTGTAACAGAAATGATGTTCCAACCTAATAGTTGCTGCATTGCTGCAGAGTCAGTGTTGCAAATATTGATCGATAACGACTTTGAAGAAGTCCTCATTAAGCAGCAAGGTGCAAAGCAATCATTAAAATCGTGGTAGGGATAAGTTGGGTAAAGCGGGTCTCCTAAAGTGAACCATCCAAATGAATGCTAAGGGTTCAAGAAGAACATATGCGGTGAATTTTCCGGTGAGCGGAGCTCCTCCGAGCTGTGAAAAAGTCGTCATTTGTAACAGTTTCCTCCTTTTTTACCACCGTCCGCCCCTTCTAAATATGGCCCTGCCCTTCCGAGAACCAACGGCAGGAGGGAGGTTTTCTCTGTTGGGTTTCTGACTGCTTTATTCCGCTTTCTCACCAATTTCGTAGTACTGAGCATCTCGACACTCATATTCAATAACCTTTTCACATTCAGCCTGAATCACCCCTATCACTGCCTATAATTACAGGAGCATTTCTGTCGGCTGTAGAAATGAATTAAGAAAATTAGAAGGATAGTAATAAAAAAAACTAGTAAATCTGATGGATTGCAGCAACGACCTACCACCATGCATCTCGTACAAATCTACGCGAAACGACGTCGCATCGGCCCCTCCCACCTTTCACCCGTTAAAAGTGATCAAAATTCCTCTATCTGAATTCTGAATACTAGTGAGAGTTCAGGCTCAAACTTCTCATCGCTACCGTCATCGCTGCGAATATCGTTTGGAGTCTCACCTGGCTATGTCTGTGCATTACAGCATCTTTGATTGAGGTAATAAGAAGCACTCAACCACTACTTACTTCCAGTCTCACTTGAAGTGGAAACACATGGCTGAGACGACATCGAAACACGTTTGGTTGTGGTCTAACAACCAGAGGGAGTAGGAGAGCCAGAGTGTTTGAAGCTCAACCGATTGTCTTTGTTTTCGGGTCAGCTTAATCACATTATCGATAATGCATCGGGCAACCCATCAACGCTGACTGGTACAGAAGTACTTAAAGGAACTGGAAGGGGTCCGAAGAAAGGAGAATGCGAAGAAATGATCATTTTGTAACGCACATTTAAGGTTAGAAGCGATAATCGGAAACAAGTAAGACAATTAAAGACACCAGGAGGGGGTAATTTTGGCCTACTGTAGAACAGACGTAGTGTGGACGAGTTTAAGTGGCCGCCATTGCACAAACTCGCCAATTTGACGCCTTGGCATGGTGCCAAAAGAAGATGGTTCTATTATAGATTTGCTTTTTCCTTTTAGTTTTTTCTCTGTTCTTTCTTATATTGTTTCTAGATGTACTTACGGGTCAAATAAAGTCGCGGGGGGGGGGGGGGGGGGGGGGGGAGACGCAAAATTTTCACCCACGTCAAAGCTTCTTTCCCTTCCTAGGGTTAGGCTAAAGCAGATGGGACCTATGCTTTGACAGATGCTTTTTAATGTGGGGGGAGGGGATATCAATTTTAGCCTAAGCCTAGTAAGGGAAAGGAGCTTCGACGTCGACGCAAAGTTGCGTCTCCCCCCCCCCCCCCCGACTTTATTTGACCCTTCTGAGATTTTCAGGTATAGAAATGCACAATTGAGAAGATCCATAAGTAAACAAGTAAAATATCTCACTAGAAAACAGCCTAAAGAGGAAATAATTCAAAAATAAGGTTACATCAGGCCGAAGACAAGCCTTAAAAATGAACGAAGCGTGGCTCGGCCATGGAAGCTTGCAGTTCGGACGGAAGCGCGCTCTGGGGGCAAATAGCGCCCTATGGCGCGCTTTTCAACGCCGGTTTCGTTACATATTGTATCTACCGAACCCATATGTTTGTTTTCAGACGCCATTGTTTTTGTAAACGTTGTTCCTCCGTTGCCCCCCTTCCGGTGCCTTTAAATGCAGAATAAGCGAAAGCGTGGGAAATAATTGATTAATACAATTGAAACCTTATGAATTCACTCTCGACGGTTTGGCAAGGTGTCGTGTGGACATTGCGGCAACTGCAAGCCACCGTAATGATATACCGTAAACCAAGATTGCCCTCTTCCCAGTGTCCATAAACAGTGCTCTGCATAATGATACAGCCTGATAATTATAAATTGTTGAACCCACCTGTAAAACGTTTCCGAAAACTTCGAGTGAAAAATATAGTCACCATGGAACCGCATTCGCATACTAACACCAAATTCCAGCTAGAAAACATGGAGAGTTTCTCTCTTCCTTTTTTGAAAATGCCTCTTTTCTCATTCTGCAGAATGACACGCTATGACAGTAGTAGAAAAGGAAAAGATGCTAATTCTGTGAACTTGTGATCATCCGTAGCTTTGAGTTAGGAAACAGTTACGTTTATCTGAGCCCATATAGTCTATTAGAATGCTTTTGGACCACTTGGCGCCAGTGGTACATCAGTGATAACCTGTGTAAACCCTCTAAATCCTTTTAAATGGCTATTCTGGCTATTATTCCAACAATAGAACTACACGCATTCTCCATCGGATACAGGTCAGGGCCGCTTTTTAGCCGGATAAGAGGGTCCAGTCGGTTACGGCTTCAGCATGAGTGCTCCGACTCACATGAACTGGCGCATAACGGTTTATCCTATCGGAAACAAAACAAAAATTTGAAAGATCCATCATGCCCACTTCATGAAACTTCGCCATTGAACTGAGCTTTTATCGTCGAAAAGCACGACCTGAAGAAGAAACAATAAGCGAAAGGTGCGCAAACTCTAGGAAGTATTAAGTGCCTTAATCCAATCTGCATTCATCAATACTCTGTCGAAACCGATCAGTTTTTGCTATGTTCTAAGCCATGAACAATGCCCTCATTCCTCGAACGGAAATGGGCTTGCACTTTATCAAAACCCGATAAGCTGTTCTTGTTGACACATTAAGTTCCAGCGAAGATCCTGTTCATGAGCATGACCCAGTAAGACTTAACTCTTCTTTTGAAATGCTATGATTGTCTCCATCGTAAATAGAAGCAAGATCTTCCACATTCCTCCTGGTTTCATACTATGTAGATTCCTTGTTGAAATTGTTGAAGTCTGGGTGAAGCCTTTGCAATTTTTTCGCAATCCGATATTCGGGCATCCCGAGCCCTCATCTTGGGGCAAATTAATCGGTTCTGAAAGTCAGCAGTTCCCCTCTCCCACTCCCTGAAAAGGAAGGCAGTACAACAACAAAACAGCTTAACAATTGTAGGTAAAAAGCAATGTGAAAACATGCGTTGGCCGCATTACTCCGCAGAATTGGAAAAGCGACATTTCCAAAACAAATGAAGGGAATTTTTTTTCGTTTTTTGACTATTTAGAATTTGGGATGATGCGCTGATGCCCTCCACACTGACAACACTTTTCACTGGGTTTTTCGGAACGACTCTGCAAACAGAGTTTTCGGTCGATTATAAGTGGCTGTATCACTATGCAGAACACTGTAGTATAGCAGTACTGCGTTGGTGTTCCCATCAGAAATCAGAAGTTTAGCAATACTGATTTCGCTCCAAAAAGTAGGAATTCAAAATAACTTATATTCTGGCGCTAGAAAACCAGTAGGCACCAGTAAACAGCTGATCTCTGGTACACTGTAAGGAATGACGCAAATTTTTGGTCATCTTGGCTGTTTTAATGAGTGAGCCACACCCAGATAGCATAAGAAGGTCTGTTTCCAATTGTTGGTCTCAAAACGTCATTTATAAAAAGGTGCAGAAGAAAGTGTTCCATTAATTAGTTACAGTAGTTTCAAACGATTCTTAAAATAGAATCCGTTTTCAACTCCTGCGCATTGCTTTTTTCCCATCCTGTTTTTTTTTTGTGCGAACGGAATTCGGGTCGCAGGCCTCGACGAGGAAGATCAGCTGCACTATCGTAGGCGCACATGAAAAAACGAATGGTCAAACGTTTACCTTCCAGATTACCTGTACAAGTTATACCTGACTGTTAAAATCTTACTATTTCAAATTCCGGCGTACACTTTTCTATTTATCAAATCGAAAGGGGTAAATTCACCACACTGATATCTCAGTGTACCAAGGTATCGATGTATTTCCAGGAATCTGATGAGGTGATGGTGATGCTGAATTCTGACGAGGATGGGGTCTATATACGGGACACTATATGGGAATTGGTTGCTCATCAGCTCATTGACAATCTTCTTGCTGCACAGTCAATACTGATCTTCGCTATTGCTATCGATCGATACTTAAACTTATTTAATGTGAGTTTTTCGATACACGGGCACACAATGATCGCTGTCACCTTTGAAACACCAAAATAATTGATCAAAAAACAACTGTGCCATGACGTACACCAGGACTGAGATAAATATAGTCGAAACATGTAGTATGATTACTTGTTGTCTAATGCAATCAAAAAATGCTAATTTGGTTTGACGTGATGTTATTAGTTAAACATTTCTAGAAGAAGCGAAAACAAAAAATAACTAGAATCAATCGATATTTGCTCAGTTGCAAGCATGCGTGCAAGTGTATAAGGTACCTCTGGAAACTTCGATATTGGAAATTATTATCTGATAACGTGGAATTAGGAACACTGTAAACTATAATATGAATCCTATCGATTTAGAGAGTTTAACCCCTTGGAAACGTTACTCAAACATATCGTTTTCGTTTATCGTTGTGTGGCATTCTGCTTCCATCTGAAAACTCTTTCGTGCACCACCATCAATTTTAACTCGTATTTCTTATTCTACTGGATTTCTCAGCGCTTTCTAGTTTTTTTTTTTAAATTTATTTTTTGCAGACATATGCTACAACTATTGAAAACGTGGGCGCAAAAGTTTTGTTAGTCATCCTACCATTTATACTGGCAGCAACGCTATTCGATCATCGAGTGTTAGCTGCTGTACTACCAAAGGAGAGCGCGGTTTTCTGCAGGTGAAGTGATCACTGTTACTCCAGCTGAAATATTATCTAATTGTGGGATCTTGAATGTATCAACGTTTTGCATCTGCTCTGTGAGCGCAGTAATAATAACATAAGTCACACCTGTCGCTTACCTGACGTGGCCTTGTGGCCTAATGGATAAGGCGTCGGACTTCGGATCCGAAGATTGCAGGTTCGAGTCCTGCCAGGGTCGAAATGTTTTGCATTTACGGCACATGGAAATTACTAATGAGAAGCTCCATTATCTTCATATGACAAGTTCTATTTCTACTATTAGCTATTATTATTTATTACTACTTTTATCACTACTTATTACTTAACTCATCATTGAACTTAGGTATCACGTTATCACACAGATAGAATCCAGCAAGTCGTTCGGAAAGTTCTTGCGGTTTTCGGCCTCTAATTTGAAATGCCCATTAATCGGCTCATGCAAGATTTCACCGAGATAAGAGCGATTTGAATCCTTACATTTTTTGTCAACAAGAAACAAACTGTTTTCCTGTTGCTCTCTGCTCCGGAAATTGGAGAGCACTCTAGAGATTAAGTGTGGATGGATTCGTTGAGGTCATTCTCCATCATGTTGGGTCATTGAGCGTTCCTCCTGAGGAAAGAGTTTAGATGTTCAAGGAAATGGTAATCAGTGGGAGCCGGGTCATGTGAGAATGGTGGATGCGGTCGAGTTTTGTTGCCTAGCTCACTGAAGTTCTTCAAGGTTGTTCGTGTGGCATGAGACCGTGCGTAACCATGAAGAAGCTTTTTAGCCGCATTAGTTTCGCAGGAATCCACGAAATTATGGTAGATTAGGACAGCCGCAGTTACCGTATCGCCACCATGATTGTCTCGGGAAATAATGAAGAGCAGGATCTTGTTCAGCCAATGTGCATATTGTCCTCGATTGTATGTACTACAGATCCGATTCTCGTCACATGTCACGAGGAGAATGGTGCGGATTTTCCGCTTGTCCATTTTGTTCTAGAGGCTTTTGATAAGTTTAAAAGTCATTTCAAGAATTAAAAAATACCATAATTGGATAGGGCGAGAAGCGGGCTTTCATATGTATGGTATAGGCAATCCTAGCGAAGATCCAAAAAAATTATTCAGAAAGTGGAAATTTCCGAACAACCAAACACATTGCTTGCATGCGTCAGTACTGTAACAAAAAGCCCATTCCATATGAAGGGTAAAACTTCTTTTTCTGATCCCGAACCACCTTGGTAGCTAAATCAGCATTTTCTGATAAGCGAATCGCCTAAGAGTTGTGCGACGGGACCTGCATTTCAAAGAGTGGTTTATCACGCTCATATTCTATTTTTCTAGGCTTTGTCTTCTCATGTGTCCCTCACTGCTATCAGCTACACTACTGATGATAGCACTTCTTCCCACCGACTCCAAAAACAGCTTCGAGCCACGATTTCCGATGTCACTGAGCACGTGAGATTCTCTACTAACACTTTTTTATTACCACTGAAAGAGTAGTGCAATGTAGTAAAATTATTGAGGCTATTCGATTTTCCCAAGTTGATTATATCATGGAGTGGCAACAGCGATAAATGTTGTCAGATAGGGGAAGAGGTCGCGCTAGGGATATGGGCGGGGCGTTCCGACGCGTTTGCACGCGAGAGCGCTGGCTGACGTCGCATCGAAAGATGGGGTGAGCAGTGGTCAGTGTGTCAGTCCATGCCCACGTTCAAATGAGTCGCTAAATTCACCAGCCCTGTCAGCCATTTGCCGCGCGCTCTGGAACGTCGCACGGCCCACGTCGGAATAGCGTGGACCTTCAGCTTTTCTTTCGTCCTGCTATCTAAAGCCTACTTCGGGATTTGAACCCGGACCAATATGTAAACCTTCTTCCTGAATCAAGGTTTGCCAAGGAGCAGCGTGAAATGCTCTTGCTCAGATGGATTGATTGGGATATGCGGATAAAGCGAAAGTGGTGTGTAGCCTTATGTCGAAAAATCGCTTCGCGGCGTCGCACTCGCAGCGCCATCAGCACGACTTCTTGCCACTGTCAGCTGAGTTTCCACTCAGGACCCAAAATTATGGCACCGTGGTAGCCCTTCAAAAAAGCTGCATTTGTTGTGTTTTGACAGCTGAGAACCATGGTGCAGTGATGCAGACTGTATAACTGCAGGGTGCTATCGCAGTAGGGGGCTTCTAATAAAAAGTTGCTCATCTAAGCATCCCGGGTGGATTTCCGAGGGGTCTATCTACCCTCTCGAGTAAATATTTTTGCTTTTCTTAAATTTTTGCCTGAGTTCCAGTGTAGAAAAGTAGTTCTTATTCCCCTCTAGACTGAGGTAATTGATGTCCATAGTGAGATCCCCCTGCGCTCTTTACCCCCACCCCCTTCCCCCCTCGCTATTCACTGCAGATCTTCGATCTTTCGGCGTCTAAAACAACTAAACTCAACAACAAAAATTGAAGAGGTAAAAACGGCAACAAACAACAACGAAGTAAGCAACATCAACTCAAAAACGCTCGATAATCAGCAAATAACTATTTCGGGCGTCAGACTCAAAGGACTTGTGCGTAATCGCACGCGAAAACCAACCTGGACTCGCCGCGCTGCTCGCTTCGGGCGGCTACGTGATTTTTCGACATAAGGCTACACACCCAAGCGGAAGCATTTTGGAGAGAGGAACACGAAAACGAAAGGGAGCAATCAGTGAGCGCAGATGTAATACCTTACCTTGTTACAACAAGCACAAGTAGATTCCTGTGCAAGCATACTTCCTATGTCCTCTTACAATTGTACAATTACCATTAACCTAATTGACTATCGATGCTTTCAGATCTTTTCCCCGGGTGATGCTTCTGATGACACTACTGGACGTGTATTGGCGTATGGCATTCTTTTTCCAATTACTCGAGATCGATTTTGATTTCAGAATTGTTACTGGAAGTAAATTTGGAGACAACGTTTTACAGAACGTATTGGACACGGCATTTGAGGTACCTTCTAGAGATCAAACAGACAAATCCGTCACCTTTGGTTCGTCATCGATGGAAACAGTTGAACAAATCGCTAATCAAGTCAATCATGGAATTCTTCTTAGAAAGGCTTCCTATAGTTCTATGGATCTTGGATTAGTGAGCCAAATGGGGAAGCGGGTATGAGGCAATTTTATCCCTCTATAGCTTACCGCTTTGGACTTCTCTAGAACTCACTTTCAAATTCGCGCGTAAACCATGACCAATTTCTTTTTCGTCTGAAGTCTCTCCTAATGGCTCATCCACCACACCCCTCCCTCTTTCTGTGGATATGCCCATCTCACTAGATCGCATAGGTGTCAAGACGCAATTCAACCGATTTCCTTCTTCCACCAGCTGTCCATTGTGCAGGTGTGGATTCTACTGGAAATGCCATAGCTCAAATCATAATATTCTGCGAGTATGTATGACATTGTTTTAGATAGCAGTGCTCATCGTTCATCTCTTCCCGATATATTTTCCTGTTTTGCTGCTAGTGTTTGTTCGACATTACAGAATGCAAGTAAGTTCCAAAAATGTTTATTCATTGAGGACAGTCAAAATTTCAACTACGCTGTCGTTTTTTGCCACCTCGTTCATTTGTTTTCATGTCAGTACGGCTAAAGCAGTAGGTCAGATGAACTACGCAGGGCTCTCTGCTATGACTTTTTATCAAAGACTATCTTATACCACTCCTCATCGCATATGATTTTAAAATTGGACTGAACACTTTTATGGGATGGTCCATGGAACTTTGAGTTATTCTGTTATCCATATATCTATGTTGTATTTACTTGCGTAGGGCCACATGCTAAGTTTCACGCGAAAAAAACAGGAATTAGGCTGATATGGGTGGGATTGAGCGTGCTAGGAGCAAAGAGGCGAGGGACACGAGGTCAGAGACGCAGAGTGAGGGGCAAATCAACATTGAGTACGAAAATTCGAACTGCGCTTTGCCCGCCGACAGCTGTTCAGATCTTGCTCGGCTGGAAATCATAGGAGTTGCTCTTTCTCCAGTTCCTCGATTTCTGCTGTGGAACAAAGGGAATTTCGCGGTTCTTCCCGTGGTTCTGTGGTTTATTCAATAGGCTGATATGAGAGGACTGAGACTTATGGGATCTCAGTAGATGGAATCCTTCAAGCGCAAGGTAATCCGACAAATCAGATTCAGATTTAGCGCGCCTTGAATACTTGAGCAAGTTGTCCAACCAAGTACTTTCTATAAGTGATTCATTCAGGCCTTATATATCTGTGTACTTCAAGAGGCTCATGTAGTAAACGCCCTCCTCATGCGCTCCGTAGCACGTTGGTAACCATTTACGGATGGTGTACGATAGGCTACCATATCTGCGCTTGTGTCGAACGTTGACTCCATTTAATGTTCATAAGTGTCGCTCCCACCATTCCTTACCTACTGAAATTCGGGTGTGTCAGGATTTCGCACCGCGGCATGTCGCAAGCGAAGCAATGCGGACGAGCTAAAGGCACCATGTTGTTGAGTCCCGAAGCGACTACAAGTCAACTGCGTATCGTGGCCCTAGCATAACCGTGTAATCGTTCTAAGACCCCGACGCGCATAGCCGCACACACTGCTTCGCACGCCGCTCGTCGTCGTGCGAAATCCTGACATAGGGGCACACACCCCTGAAATTCGAAATTCAGCATAAGCCAAGTGGTACCTGCAAAGCACGAAGTCTAAAGGCCAGTCCGTCCCTACAAGGCGCGAAATCGCGGTCACCCCATTAGCACGGCAGGTGGACGGTTGTGTTGACCATTCTCGCTATCTGGTTCTGAATCAGCCACCTTGTTCGAAAGCTTGAGGAGATCCTATACGCCTCATGTTCTTTACGTCAGTCGCCGCTTGTCACGAACAATCAGGAAAAAAAACTTCGACGCGGAAATAAGTGTATTCGGAAATGATGTATGACTGGCTGCTGCTGATTGACGAGGCCATCTAGCTGCAAGATTTGATTAATGATCTATCGCCAGCGGTCAGCTGCTGGCAGAACAATGTCTTTGTTAGACGAGAAGTGATATGAGGTCTTCATTCATCACTTTCGCCCATTGGACTAACGTAGTCAATCAGAGTTTGTTAATTGAGACGACACCATCAAGGCTGCCATGCTACAGGCCATTTCCCTCACAAGGCGCCATTCGTGCAACCATTCCATCTTTTGTTTTTATGAACATCACGCGTTTCATGAGTGGTCGATGGGAACTTTGTTTCCATTCCTGAACTCATGCCATGCTGGTTACATCACTGAAACAATGACTCAAATTTCTGCATGACTTTTTCAAAATAGCGTCATGGGAAATTCGTGCAGCGTGTGACCAATGGTCTCAGTTTCTGATTTCCCATTTCAGGCGTCGTCGCGTTTGTCACAGGTGTCAGCGGTGATCTGCTGCAATTCAGACGCGATCGTCGATTATCGCTGTGAAACGATGAGATCGATCCTAGCAGATCAGAAGAAACGACGAGCGATGATGGTTTCTGTACATTAGAAGTCATGTGTATGTAAATAAGACGGTTCCTTATAAACAATCACTATTTCTAAAACAGTTTCACATTTTTTAAAATGTGTGGAGCTATCGTTAGGTAGAACGGCCTCACATCCTTTGGAATGCACCATTCTACATCAGTCCAGAATGCTAAGGTCGTTTCATACTGGATACGGGTGTGCTGCGTCACCGCGCGCGACCTGACTCAGCTCGAATGTCCTGGCGCACTTTCCCCCCGCATGTGTAGCCTATACGGTGCTTTACCGAGCAGGTGGATCGTTTTTGGGTAGTTGTTGATGCTACGGTATATGTTTGGGGCGAGCTGCCACCGGTAGAAGCGGTAATAAGTTCTTTTTTGTAGTTGGTGTTATCCGTTGATGCGTCGTGCGAGTGATGGTGACCGTGCTAGCCCTCAAATCACAGCCGGGGAAACTTACAAGCGTTACAGCGTTATCGGGTACCAGCAAGGTCGGCAATGCCCATCATCAAACATTCGCACGTTGTGTTACACTCTATTACTTAACGAAGTGTATGCTGCTAAGAGTTTCTCCTGTATCAACTAGTAATTCTATCACCACATTATCAAAACATTTTATGAATGCATTACTGGTCAAGGTACTTACACACTGTTGCATAGATAAGTAAGTAGACAGCTGGTATTCTCCATTATGAAATGCGCCATAGTTCATAGAGTGGAGAATAAGTACTTTGTAACTTCGCACCGATTGCGAGTACGCAGTGCAGTGACGTTTTTTTCTCGCGCTCAGGAATTCTCACGTATTGAGCGAGACTGAACGAAGCTCTGTGAAAATTCTGATTTCCGAGAATGTATGCAGTCCTATAAGAATACCGATTACCTTTTTCCGGGTGTTCGCGCAGTTCTACTCACCACTAGGAGTGAGCCTGTAGTTACTATATTGCTAACCCAAATAAGCCAGATTCAAACAGCAGCACTGTACTGCAAAACACTACAGTCACTGCACACTTAGTCCACTGCAAAAGAAGCACCACTGAAAGTAGTTTGAGCCACCTCAATTGTCAGTTCTATCAGAGCGCAGAGCCGGTATATGAGATGTTACGATGGAATAGAACAGTCAGCCACTTCATTTCCGGCGAAAAAGGGATGTGTGCCATGAGAACAGAAAACTCGCGTGGCGCCTGTTTTCTGTTCTTGGCTCTTGGCGCCCCCCCCCCCCCCCCCCCTCAACCGAGATGCAAGACGATCCCCAGTGGTTGACAACATGGAAACCAGTGAAAAATACGAGAACCTCTCCTAACGTCTGTGACGAAGCTTGAATTTTCGATGTCAAGGATCCCATACGGCAAGACTGAACCAGAAGAGGATTTGATCCTATAACACCGAGCAACCCGAAAAGGCATCTGGAGCACACCTTTGTGCGACGATCGGCTTCGGAAAAGACGTTCTCTGCGGTTGCTTTAGATTAAACACATAAACACATAACGTACCGAGGCTATTTTCACCGCTCCTGCCTGTAGGCCAGACGTTTATAACTAATCTTCAAATCGTGCAACACCGTGTGCTGCACTTGGCCACCCAGGACCGTCTTTTTTATGGTCACAAGAAACCGTCGATTTGTGAAGGTTAAAGCTGTCAGGATAAGATTTCGGATAAGAAGAACAACATGTCTGTCCATCATTGCATCAGAAAAATTGGCTAGCGTTTTAATGTCACTCCTAGGGAAACTAAACTTTTGCACAACTGGGCAGTTAGGTCCGCAGTCAATAGAAAGGTAATCTCAGAAATCTCATCTGTAGAGATGAGTAGTTTTCCTGTCAATTGTTTTCTTATTGCTTGCTATGGCGTTCAAAAAGCGTGGTACCAAAATCCTGTACTTTTTGGAAAGGAAAGGTCTCACAAAGATATTTATTATACATATTCGAAAGCATGTAGTGACAGCTTTTGACCACGATACAATTTTAAAATACGGAAAAATTGTGGTTTGATACTGGAGCAACACCATGTGTTGCACTTGGCCACTCAGAGACGGTTTTGGGTACAACACCATGTGTTCCACGCGGTACGTTATGTGTTAAAGCAGTGAAGCATCGTAATTTATTGCAGACCTAACCCATTATTTTTCGACTATTAAAATTACTTTATTGGGGCCTTTCCCATCTGCAACTTTCGTCATAGAGAATGTTAACGTGTCAAGCATTCCTCCATTATCCTCATGAATTAGCCTTATTAGGACGGGTTTAGGTCTTGGAGTAAACTGGGACAGCCATTGGAATGTGGATGCACAACACTGGAGGAGGGAGAAGCGTTCTCGGCATTTTTTGCTGGTCAAAGGAATTCTGCATGAAACTTGTGATACGATAGCGGTACTCGAAATGCGTAGACCTGTCAATGGTGACGAACGGCGTCGCTATGCGCTTCCAAACGCGCTCGCGGAATTTCACAGTCACGTCGAGAATGTCAACTATTCATTCCAGTTGTATGTGCATGAAGTGTAGGTTGTTGCTGTTGCTGCACAGCTGTGAGAAGCTACCTGTCTCATACCAGACATTGGTAATGCATGTGGACAACTGGTCCTCCTTAGAACCCCATTGAGCGGCATACTACAACAGTTCGAAAACTGCTTTGATACAGTGGCAACTAGGCCCAGAAGCTTCAAAAAGGAGCAGTAGGAATATAAAATTTAGTTTGTTCCACTTGGAAGATAATACAGGTGGGCTGACCGATACTCGGTTTCTCAAGGGTTAGGAATTACGAGAGCGACGCAAAGCACACCCCACAACAACCTTGCTTTGGTTATCGTTTTCAATAACGAAAGAAAGATTCAAAATGGGGTCAGAGGAATAAAATTCAGGAGAACTCGCTCAAAATGCATAAATTACTGACGGCGAGAGACCAGACAAAAAGGGTGAGAATTTGCTGAAGGGAGAAGAGTGAAGGGTCAGGTACGTAGGCGGAGTGGTTTACAAACCAGGACTGATCAATCTTCCAGTCCAGATACATACGGGGAGCTACAACGCTTAATAACTGACGGTTGAACGGCAATAAGAGTGCAATGTTGATAGTTACGACAGGGTTTATCTTCAAGAAACCACGCACTAAAACACTATTTCATCCTAGTGAAATCACACAGAAGACTCACTAACAAGCAACGCGATTTCATGAGAAAACATGACGGCAAATCGTCTCCAAGTTCTCTCTTCTTGTAGCTTCGGCATTATTTGTCGATTGTGATGTTCCTTATGCCACACGAGGTTTTTAAGTGGAACCTTTATTCGTTGCCCAACTTTTCGACCGTTTCGTCTTCTTCAGAGTTCCCGAAATGATGTCGGAAACGACAGAGGGAAGGAGGCGCTTGTTCGAGTACTTGACAAATCAAAAGCTTCAAGCCATCCTCAGGCCTCTGAAGAAGGCGAAATGGACGAAACGTTGGGCCACGAATAAAGGTTCCACTTTAAAACCTAGTGTGGCATAAGAAACATCGCAATAAACGGCAAATCGTTATAAATTCTGTCCGCAAGAAATCTGCCGGCAAAACGATTCAAACTGTTGAAACTCGCGACTACTTGCATACAGGATCTTCTTGAGGGTTGGTGGACACCTCAAAGGGTCAAATGACACAGCATGGAAGTGAGTGAACCACATCGGCTCATAAAAACCTGTGCAAGTTACCATGCCATGACAGAGGTCTCATCTGCCTTGTCGGGCCATGTCCCGTCCCATTTTCAGGGTAAAGATGGCAGGAAAAGTAACGCAACTTTTACCCATCGTTCTCAAACACGAATTGATACCGCCTGACGGCGCTATTTCACTCAGTCTCATTTAGATATGAGCCGATTTCACTGGAAGGAGATTTTATGGTTTTAAACGTCATAAATACCATCACCTCATACTCGGGTGACGTGACTCTGTTGCAATGAAAACCAGTAAACAATTACTTCAAATGTGTATATTTAGTTGTATTTGGTGTGTTCGACTGAGCAATTCAATAGACACGGCAAATAGATAGTTTTTCCCGTTTCAATTCATCCTCGCTGCTGACCAATGGGCCTTGCCCCTGCACCCATGCGCGCCATGTGAGAGTAAAGCATGTAAACATGCAACATTGCTGTCCAGAGATCACAATGAATTGTAAATGATGCATGTTCGGCTAAAAATAGCACATTAAGAAACTCCAGACTGATTTTCAGATGTAATTATGATTGATGAAGTCACACTTCACGTGGCTGAGTGATCGTAGACCAACTTTACGGGAGTTTGCCAGAAATTTGCTTGGCAGCTTGCCAAAAATGGGATCGGCCGCTCGCCCGAAATTTGCTCTGGCGGTCCTTAGCCAAATGGAGGAAGGGAACAAACCCGTCACAACACATTTTGAGATCCATCTTCCTAGACTCCAGGGGAAGTTACAGTAGAGCGGTTCCGTACGCGCGAAGCGGAACCTGGAAATAGGAACCATGCTCGGTAGAGGTTCCTATGAAAAGCCACTAATGAGATTACTGGCATTCTCTCTTCAGTGTAAAACATGTGCGTGAAATAGTCTCAATTAGTTATACCCTCAATTATTACCATTCCGAACAAGTTAGCAAGCTCCGCGGCTTTTCTTTCAATTTTTTTCTGAAATGTATCAGTGTTCATATCTACTAACGTTCCGGCAATCTTTAAAGTGACTAGTGACTTTGGACCTTTCAGACAACCACGTATCGCGTGGCATACAAATTTAGCAGCAACTGAGTTGACCGTACTCCAGCTGTCATAACAGGTCTGGGGGCGTTAAACTCATCTCTGATGCATGACCAAGGAATAGGGCTTGAAATAAATCGAAAATCGTCTATACCACAGAACAGGTGCATCAGAGATCTTCGGAATATTTTTATCGAATCTTGCATGAGTCATTCTTGCATATCGGGATTTCCGTGATATCTCAAGCCGGCCCGACGTCATCGGGACGCTATGCGTTGATCACACGATCACCGGACCGCTTCAAATGTATGTAGCATCGTTCCGTAACCAGCCAAGCTGAATGGCTCGTTTCTGCATTAGGTCGCTGCATATTACACAATGCAAACAATGAGTTGCGTATTTATTACACTGACCGACTACATAAGCAAGCTATGACATGGGACTGTTTCTACGAGGACCACCAGTGCGCGGCCGACGGCTACTGTCTGAACTCCTTCGAAATCTATTTGCTATCTTGAGATTCTACAGCCATCATTTGCTCCCCACATTGGAACCAGATTATCTCAGAACTTGTTACTTGTCACTCGACGTCATTTCTCATGTGCTAATTATATCCTCAGATGAGCTACCCATGATGATTCACCAAAACTGATCGCTGAACAAGTGGATGGACTGTGAGACAGCTCAGGGCTAATTCTAGAAATTTGCTCATTGCTCACATGAGAGCCATAGATATACGAACAGTAATGTCCGCAACAGGTTTCCCATTTGTTTTGTAATTTTTTTCTTTTAAGTATGAAACAAGAATCGCCACACCACATCACCGTCTGGGTATTCTCTTTCTATGGCATCGCGTTGTTGCATGTAACAAGTGTTTGTCTTCGCATCAGAAACGCACTTTCGCTAGCGGTTCATCGGTACGAGCATTTAAAGGCCTTGCGGAGGCGGGTTGGTGAGGTGATACCAGCCTGGTGCGGCTCCTAGGCTGACAGTGCCCATCAGTACCCTTGACTCCAGTGCCCATGAAGGTACTTCATGCTCATCAACCCATTCTCATTTCCGTTCGCTACTTTTCTTCATTTTCATATTTCCAATGTCATTTCCAGTGACGAACACTTGGTCGTTTACATGATCTTTCGTGTGCTCGTCCGTCACCCCAACTGGCGACACCGTTCCATTTATATACAGGTTCTGCTAGTGCGGCCTTGTTTCGCATGTTTTCCCTATCAATTACAACACTTGTCGCAGAAAAACGATAGTCGTTGAACCGAGTTCTGACAGAGAGATCAATCTCGAAGTGTCAGTGGTAGCTCTGATACTCTCATACACTTCCTATTCCTTGTATGCTATGTATTTATGACCGATCGCCACTGAAACTCTCGTTTCGTCATTGTAAAGCATTCAACTTACCTTCACTGTTTTCAGAAAATGAGTATTGCAATTTTGAACGATCCTCAACTATCCAACGACGTCTACGACTTGCTTATCTCACAGACAGCACCCAGTATGGTGCTCACTGCACGAGCTGAATCCAAAGACTTTACCATCGCTGTTGAACGCCCATGGTATTCTGCTGAGCCGTATTCCACGACGAATTCGCTCGCTGTCCTGTTACGATTATGATTCCCGTCAAGCTGTATAGGGATCGATTTGGTCCGGATTTCTCCTTACATGATCTCAACGATGATTCGAGACATTCACGAGGGTGCTGCTGACTGTTCACTTCTACACGTTATTTCAGTAAAGTAAATAGTATTGTATAAGTCAACATTATGCCTGCATCAGTTTTGCTTCTGCCACTTATGGAGTAATCTAGGAAACTCTCAATGATACTGTTTTTCCTACTGATTGTTGATGAGTGCTTGGCACTGATGAATGAATATATTCGTCACTCGACTGCTACTGTACGAACACATGGTGAAATTTGAAAATTTGAAATTCGCTCACATTTTCCAGTTCAATATTTGAAGTAATGGATTACGTGAGCTGTGACTTAAGTTATTTGGTAACAATTCGAACGTTCGTTGTGTGATTACAACCGAATTAGACTTTGGATTTGTTGCTATCAAATAGTTATGGATTAGTATGAAAAAATACAGAGTACCGCGCACATGCAAATAGATACTCACCCACTAGGCGAACTAGAAGGTGTAACGGGCTGGGAAATAGGGATCTTATACATGCACCGGATCACTTGATGATAGCACCCTATGCCAAATCGAGCATTGACATGATCAGCCACTTTTTGAGTCCCTTATAAGATCCTTAGAATGGTCAAGTCCGAGAAATGGTCATATATTCCATACGATCAATAAATCGAAGAACCGTTTCTTCGGGTTTATTTAGAAAAAAGATAACAAAAAATGAAAAAGAAAACGAAAAGCGAAAGAGGTAAAAAAGGAGGTCTAATTGAAAAGCATCCCTTTATTGAGGAATTCAAGCTCGCTCAAGAAGGAACTCGTCCTATAAGGACTACTCTGGACTACTCTCATACTCTATCGAGCAATAGAGTACGATTTCTCACTGGTGCCGATCACCTCTGCACTGAACTTGGTATTTTAATCATTAATTTCCGCGGGAGGGACAGGTCTGTGCTGCCATTGGAAGGAGCATTTCGATACGGACAGTTCACTATGTTCTCCATTTTCTTCCGCTTTTCAGGTTCTTGCCCAGCTGTAGTGATATCTCTACTCTATTAGCTTCAAACTTTATTTGGCCACAGTCACGAAAAAAAAACGATTGTGTGATTGCCACTGAAAGGAGGAGTGTGACGTATCTTTCGTAGGGGAACCGTGTACAGAAAAAACCGAAAAGTAAATTGACAGCGTGTCGCCGTTGAAGCAGTCCAAACTCGCTCAGAACCTCAGCCAGTTTCAGTCAACTGACCACTATCAATAAATTATCTATAGACTGCTTGCATGTGTAACCTTTAAGCAGTCCTATGACTTTGCCAAAGTTACAAAAAATCCAATTCAACGTTCAAAGGAAAGTTAGTGTGTGTATTGTTCTGCACATATCCTTGGTTGGAGCTTTGAATCAAGATTTCGGCGCTAATAACGCGAGAGTGGAGAACAGAATCATATGATGACCCCCTTATTTACTGAGAAAATGGCGCCTGAAGTGGGGATCAGCGGAGAGTCCGTGAAGAGTTGCGAGATGGCACATCTGATCCCATCCACGTGCTGTATGGTTGGAGCTCCCTCGCATTTTTCGGCAGGATGCTCCATTTACTCATCGATGGCCTCCAAATTCCTAAAAAGTGAGTCATTTCGTCATGTTCAATATGTTCGAACTGCGTGGCGAACTGGCGTGAGATACGGTGGCGGAGCGAAAAATGAGTCAATACCCAAAATTCGCGTCGCGGCGTGCACGCGATGAGTGCGAGCTGGACGCGTCGTGTGTAGTTGGACCCTCAAGGCCGCGGTCATACTCACCGCCGGCAGGGCGTGGCTGCGTTCACAGGCAGCGAGGGAAAGTGGCACGGGGGGAGGTGCCTAGATGACGCAGGCAACGAGGAAGGGTGGCATAGGCGGAGACGCAGACATACGCAGCCACGCCCTGCCGCCGGCACCGCAAAGTATGACCGCGGCCTAAGCGTTACGGTGTCGTACTACTGAGGCGCCCTGGTTCGTATCCATCGCGCTGCGCGCCACAGACGGCCAAGGAAATTTCCTCTCTTAATTTCTATCTGCTGGATGGCCAATAAACATTTGACCGATTATAGATGATGCTCAGCAAAGTAATACCGCGAAGTGTTAGGAGATGCGCAATCTCCCTAAGAAGCATTTGAAGGTGCAGTTTGAAATACACAAGTGTACGAATCAGAGCAGTTTTCGAGTTTGCTCAGTCAATTCTTACAAGAACCTTGATTCTCTGCCTCTATAAGAGGTTGCTGTGGTCCATAAACATGAATGCTTCATCTCTGTTGCTTACTTCATATGTGAGAGAGCAACTGTTTCCGGTTATTCAATTAGGGTCAAGTTTAGTTTCGCTGCGACACACATTTGTTTGCAGCCAGCTAATCGATCTGAACAAGTAAAAGGCCAAACAGTATGTTTAAGTGGTAAACTACACAACACTGTCACGTCAACTTCTGAACTAAATGTAATACACATTGCCTGTTTCTAATCAATCATGACGAGCCGTAAATGTCACTTATGATCGTAAGCAATCACAGGGATGACGAAGCATGAAGGTGATATGAAGACAGTATTTTCACGCTTATGCAAGCTGAGAAGCTTTCCACGAATGGTGGCTGCCATTGGCGAGACTTCGCATTCCAGATGAAATATCAGGTTGAGTGATGGGCTTTGGTCGCGGATGGGACGCGAACCCGCACTTCATGCCTTCCGAACATGCGTAAGTATGTGCTGCCCCAATACTTTATCGAGACCCCCTTCATCTGGATTGAGCTTCTTTATGGGATATTCACCATAGCTTAGGAGCACTTACAGGCATAACTTGTTAAGTCGGTTAGCCAATGTCGGCAACAAAGCATGAAGCTAAATGCTTGAGTACATGTTGATTTTGATGTTTACTTTTGCTGTTGCCCATAAATCAGCGTTCATATAACAACTTTCGCATGGCGGACCGCGGCGAAAATCAGCAGCTACAAACCAAATACGTCAAAATCATTACCTACTCAAGCATTTAGCTTTGAGGTTCGCCGCCGATATTTCCCACCCGGTCAATTCGTCATATCAACGAATTCGGGACACAGAAGAACATAGACGGCGAAATGTGACATTTAGTCCCTTGCGCGGTCGCGTCTCTGCTTTCATACTGAAGCGAATTATCTCCCCCAAGTGCGCTAATCTTCCATGCCACGTGGTTCTGCTTGGAATAGGACGTACTCGGAATAGTCTTTTCACGTCGTGCTCATTCTGAGAACATATTTTCTTCAGACCTGAGCACAACGTACCTCTTTTCGATAACAACGAATTCTGCTTCTCAATGCACCTGTGTAGGACATTGATCGTGCGTCATCAAGATGTCCAGAAACTACTATCCAGGGCTGTTTCTCTCGCTTAAAAGAAATGTTTCGAAGAAGTACGGTAAGAGGTTTGTACTAGGTTGTCCGAAAAGTAATGAGACAAATGTCGTAGTGCAGTGATTCGTCGGTAACTTTATTACAAGTCAATATCATTTACTATAATATTCGCCATTGTGTTCCTTCACATACTGCCATCTTTGCGGCAGAGATCTGATTCCATTAGCAAAGAACTCCGGAGGCTTCAACTTCAAGAAGTTGGTGACAGCTAATTCGACGTCCTCCCGATTGGTGAATTTTTTCCAGCAAAAGAGGATCGAAGAGAACGAAATATGTGGAAGTCTGATGGAGCGAGATCTGGTGAGTACGGTGGATGGGGTACAAGTTCGATCTCCAGCTCTCTTAGCTTACTCTGAGTCCTTTTCGACGTGTGTGGCCTGGCGTTATCCATGAGGAGTAGGATTTTGCCTCTCCCACGACGGCGACTACGCAGAATTTCAGCTACTCTTTCCAGCTGAATACAGAATCTTTCAGAGTCGACCATAGAACCAGTTGGAACCAGTTCCCAAAACACCGGGCCTTTAATATCCCATCAGAATGAGAGCAACTCCTTCTTGTCATGATCGGGATGTTTCGGCTGTGGTTTCGGCAATTCATCGAAGTCGACCCAATGTTTTCGGCGCACCGTGTTATCGTAGACACAATACTTCTCATCCATGGCAACGATGGAGTCGATCCAGGAAAGCGTGCGATGACGGCTGAGCAGAGAAGTGCACACTTCAACACGCTTCTTCTTGTCGTGAGAGCTGAGAACGTGCGGAAGAACCCGAGGCAACTTTGCCACTTTACCTGACCCACGAAGAACATCGTGTACCGTGGATTTAGGAGCACCCGAGGAGGTGGCAAGCTCGCGCACTGTAACGCTAGGTCGTTCCTCACAGATGGCAAGTATGAGCTGCTTCTTTCGCGTCAGTGGACGTCCTGAACGACTACAGTCTTCGAGATATTTCCCTCCTTTGTCGAACTTGCCGTACCATCTGAAGCACGTCGCTCGAGAAGGTGCTTGATTCTTCATTTCTTCCAGCAAAAACCGATGGGCCTCATCCGCGGATTTACCTGAACGGTAGTGTAGAAGGAGAGCTGCCCGATACATCTTTTTTTTTCTCATCCATCTTTAGCACGTTTGTGAAAGATGAAGACAGTATGGACCATATGCCCTTGGTGGCATATATTACTGGACTTGAAACACTAAATTCCACAATTTCGTCCTCTCACGACTTCGACGTCCAAAAATACTTAATGTTGAATCTCACCACTGCATTTGTCTCATTACTTTTCGGACAACCTAATATATATCTGTGTACCTGACGAGTGACTGCCTATTCTGCATGTGGATCAGTGCAAAGAAACGAAGTTCAGCATCCATTATTTTGCTGACTGAACGGTTGAAAAGCATCTTTTACAAGAGTAATTCTAGTCCCTTACGATGATTGAGTTTTCTGCTGATAGAGTTAGAGCAAGCCTTTATTTTGAAAGTTTCATCAACATCAGTGCAAACGTAATAATTTAGAAATAGCTAAAAAGCAAACTTGATACCTTCGAACTTTTTGCACAAAAGAGGGTGCGGCAAAACCTATCTTGTGGCTATAAGGAGAGGATCACATCACATGTCTTTAAATATTCGTGTAATGTAACGGAATGAGTGAGCGTACAACGCTAGTATCAACAGTTTGCATCTCTCAGGCATTATGGGACATTATACATATTCTGCAGCGGAGTGATAATCACATTTGTCAATTTAACCATGTTCAATGCGCAAGGCAAGCGCGGTGCGGATACGGTACGGTGAGCATTGTGGCGATTGGCCTCGACTTGTGCGTTGCTTTGCTGAGAACATTCAGCCAATTTTGTTTCACCTCGAACGGAAGGTATTAGCATTAGCAATGGCAAGGGATAAATGAGGCAGGTTGTGAAATAAGTGGGGGTGCTCAAAGTGCAACAGTGGACAACTAGCGAATTACGACGGCGAAAAACCCGAGAATCCACCGTCTCTCTCGCGCCCCTCTGCATCCCCAGACGAGCGAGGGTGAAATAAGCAGGTCACGAACCTTGTCCCGCCCTCGCCGGCAATCCCCCCACCCCCCACCGGCGGATGAACCGCAACGCGGCTCGCAGTGCTGCGTGAGGTGAGTTCAACGGTACATACTTCCATATAGAAATTATGCATAGAAATTCAAAAAAACGCGGTTCCACGTTTCCTACGTTCATTTCCGAAACTTGGGGCGGATATTGTACGTTCTCATTAGGAGAAGAGGAGTCCTATTTCTCGGGCTTTCGACTTTCAGCTCGTTCATTCTCTACGCTCCAAGAACCGCGCACGAGAAGGAGTTCGCTACGAGCTTCTTCGTATTGCGTTCAGGAAACAGAGAGGTTAGAGTGTTGAGATTAAAGAAAATAGATGAAAGGGATAGATGTGGATCTTGTATATGCCCCCGTCTTGTAATTGATATGTAGTGCTCTGCATAATTATACAGCCACCTATATATTGTCCAAAAACTCTGTCGCAGAGTGATTCAAAAAAAGTTTCTAACTGAAAGATGTAGCCAGTGTGGACGCGCATTCGCGCATCCATAGCAAATTTTAGCCAAGAAGCATAAAAGATTCTTTTTTAATTTGTTTTGAAAATGGCGCTTATACCATTCTGCAAAATTATACAGTCACTGAACAAATTGACGCATTCGTCAACCGAGAAACAACGAAAAAGAGAAAAATGCTGATTTTGCGACCATTTGGACCTTCATTGCTTCAAATAGCCACAAATTTTGATGATATAGGTCGATATAAAGATTTTCAGAATGTTTAGACTACATGCTGCCACACTTCGATGACAACATCTCTAAACTCCCTGACACCTTCTAATCGGTGTGAATTCTTCTCCCCATAAAACCCCAGATAATCTTCCATCATGTAAAGATCGGAGCCGTTCGTTATCCGGGTCAAAAGGTCCATTCAGTGACGGCTTCACCATGATCGAGTGTTCCAGTTGACATGAGATGGTCCATTAACTTACATAAAAACAAGATTTTGCTGAAGATTTCGAGACGCATGACAGGAGAAGGGTACGGCGCACAAAGACTCGGTAATCGAATGGGTCATCCTTTCAAGAACGAAACAAAAATTCGAATGATTATTTGATCCCACACCCTGACACCTCCTTCTTTGAAGTTCTTCTTAAGTTTGTCCCTCGTGCGATAACGCCGGTAGCCGTCGGGGACGTCACAGCCGAGACCTTTTTTCATCAGACAGAACAATGTGGAGAAAATACCAAAGAGGAAAGGTGTACAAACTTGAGGGAATTTTCGGACAATTTGTCATGGTGTGGGATCAAGCAATCATTCGAGTTTTTGTTTCGTTCTCGAAAGGATGAACCATCCGATTACCGGGCCTTTGTGCGCCGTACCCTTCTCCTGTCATGCGGCTCGAAATCTTCACCAAATCCTTGTTTTTATGTAAGTTAATGGACCATCCCATGTCAACTGGAACACTCGATCATGGTGAAGCCGTCACCGAATGGACCTTCTGACCCAGATAACGAACGGCTCCGATCTTTACCTGGTGGAAGATTATCTGGGGTTTCATGGGGAAAAGAAATCAGACCGATTGGAAGGTGTCAGAGAGTTTAAAGATGTTGTCATCGAAGCGTGGCAGCATGTAGTCTAAACATTCTGAAAATCTTTATATCGACCTATATCATCAAAATTTGTGGCTATTTGTAGCAATGAAGGTCCAAATGATCGCAAAATCAGCATTTTTCTCTTTTTCGTTGTTTCACGGTTGACGATTCGTCGAATGCGTCAATCTGTATGGTGGCTGTATAATTTTGCAGAATGGTATAAGCGCCATTTTCAAAACAAATTGAAAAAAGAATCTTCTATGCTTCTTGGCTAAAATTTGGTATGGATGCGCGAATGCGCGTCCATACTGGCTACATATTTCAGTTAGAAACTTCTTTTGAATCACTCTGCGAACAGAGTTTTTGGACAATATATAGGTGGCTGTATAATTATGCAGAGCACTGTATACCGACAAACTGGCTAACACAGTTCTCATACAACACTATCTGTGAGAGGCTTTCTTCTCTGTAGGATATCGCAGTAGCCAACCAAAAAAAAAACGTCACTTGACTCGTAAACTGAAATATGCCATCGAGCAGCGCACCTATACAGATGAATCTTCGACCAGGATTACTCTTCCTCGGTTGTGACGTGCTAACTTCTTGGTTGCACAAAAATTTAATTTGTTCAGTAACGACGTTAAAAAAGAACCAATGGAATGGTACAATGACTGATAGATAAGCTGCTCTCCATATTCAAAAATGTATCCTAATAGTAGTAGCTCTTGGAAGTCGACGCTATCATGCGACCCGAAAAAAGACAGTCCTGTGTAGCCAAGTGCAACACATAGCGCTATTTGAAGGCAGCAAAAACAGCTTCTATCGGTTAAGTTCCAGCTCAACCGTTGAGAGCGGAGCCACAACTATGGGTAGTATTGCACACTCGCACTTTGAAAGGAGGGTTACCAGGCAAGTGAACTCTGCAGTTTGCATCTCTAACCAGCCGTTGAGGGCGCAGAGATGAAGAGCAATAGCTGGCACCGTGCCTGAACTGATGCTTTAGAAGAAATCTCTCTTAGTAACCCTTTCGGAGAGGGCACAAAGGGAGCAGAAAAATGAACGTCTAGCAATTGGAATTTTTCCAAGATGTCTAAATGCGGGGAGGTGAACTAGTATTCGCGAGCATCGCATACCATCTTAGGATCCGATTCTGCCAAAGCTGCTCCAGTGGCTTCGGTATTCGGCTACCTGTAGCAACCGCTGATCCCATATTACTGAATGGACTCATTGGAGGCTGAGTGCTGCAGCAGTTTTCTCAAGTGTCGCCACTCGAAGTTAACATAATGAAACCCTAGATTTCGAATACTCGAACATTTAAGCAAGGTTGATGGAAACAGCACTATGACTGCATACTCATTCCGACAGTTTCGAGAAGAAAGATAATTACGGTACTCTTTAGAGAATGTATTAGGTTGAACCGTAATTTCTGTTACACAATGGCGAAAAATTTCAAATTCTTTTTTCTTTATTTATATCTGCTTCAGTCAACATAATATGTACCATCATGATCAACAATATGTTGCCAGCGAATAGGGAGATTATAGATGCCTCGCTTGTAGAAGTTTGGGGATTTCTGGCCGAAGAGAGTCTGGAGGTCGATTCCGAGGTCAGCGTCATCTTTGAACTGCCGTCCGTCGAGGAAGTGGGTCAGAGATCGGAATAGGTGGTAGTCAGTTGGCCATGTCTGGAGAATACGGTGAGTGGGGGAGCTTCGTCCAACGAAGGTCCTGGAACTTTTGACACCTCAACTTTGCCACATGTGGGCGAGCGTTGTTGTGGAGGAAGAAGACTCGGTTCATTTTTCCTATAAGTTTTGCAGCTACGCTGCCCAATTGCCTGCAGTAGAGATCGGTAAGGACTGACGTGTTGAATGGCAACAGTCCCCAGTGAGTAACGCCGGATCGCACCATTAGACGCATGGAAGTGTCTTCCTCGGGTGCAGATCGCTTTTCGCGTCGGATCTCCAGAATCGCTCGGTTTCAGCCATTGCCGACCATAGTGGTACTGAAGTAGAGGGTCCACCTCTCGTCGCCAGTGACCAGGTTCAGGTTACTGAGCATTGCGTGCTGAGGAACCGAGGCTGATTGTGAAGTAGAAGGAGCCGGAGGCCCCTCGCAAAATTGTCGTAGATTCACTGCTAGTTGAAGCCATACTGAATGTGAATGTATTAATCAGTAATCTTTTTCACTCGCTTTATATACCAAATATTCCAGAAGCTTCCTCAGTTTTCCCCAAGAAAAATAGAAAGTGTAACAGAAATTAGTCAACAGAAATCGGTTCAACCTAATATCAAAGTTAATACCGACTTGCCATTAATGCTAGATCAGAGCGAATCTTCGCTATCAGAGGTATTTTTGAGAATTAAACTATCATTGCTATCAGAGATGTTTTCGAGAACTGAACAACTTATCGCTATCAGAGGTGTTTCAAATGAACATAACTCTTTGAAGACACCCGGAGGGATGAATTGGGCGGATTTTGAAATATGAAAGTAGGGTTCCTCATATAGAGAAGGAACGAAATAGAGCGGCGAAAAACTCGAGAATAGGAACTCAGTTATTTTCAATGGGAACGATACGAATAAGCAGTATAAATTGCGTTCTATAATTAAATAATTGCGTAGTTCCCAGCCAAACCAACAAGTTCTAAGTGATGACAGGATCGAGTTCGATTACAATCACAAATTATCGTTGGTTGGAAAGCGCGATGTATATCATATCCGTATACAGAAGATCCTTCATAGAATCAGAACCATATGAAATGAGAAGGAAGAACTCGCAGAGGTTGAGTTTGAAGGCATACCACTCTACATAATACACTTCTGACATGACCAGTTTATTCATCTTCACAACATTCATTACTTATATAAGCAATCCAGCTCATTCAGAAAAGTTTTAAATATCAATTCGACTAATATGGGAAATAAACTGATAAGCGAACTAAAAATAATAATAATGCAATCCTCGCGCAATGGCGGTTCGGCTAGTTCAAACGTCAAACAGCCTAGAAACGTATCAGATTTAAATAACGCTACTCTACAGCTTTATTTCTAAAAAGCCCCGAAATCTCTAGTTTCCATAACTGATGTGAGAGCAATAACACTATAAAGGCATATCAGAAAATGAAATTGGCTTAACATAACAGGTTTTGAGATTCAGGAGACCCTTTCTATAAAAGAGACCTTTATGCGTTTCACACTACGTCGGATGGGGGGGGGGGGTACTTGAAGGAATAATGTATTATTATAATGGAGGGTAATCGCCGAAAACCTTGTGTTGACATATAGAAACAGTACAGTAATTGTAAGAGTGCACAGTAACAGTACGTATACATAGACACCTCGTACTTCCAAGAAGTGTTTCTTCTGAGCGAACGGAAAAGTAACTGTAGAAAGTTCCTCAGAAAATGATGAAATTACTCGTCAGCATATTTAGTTTCTAGCAAGTATTTCAGGCATTTTGATGGGGCACGCTTGGAGTCGTGAAAAGAATTCAGGATGTAGTGGAAACAGAGTTCGCATTCTTTATAGGAAAGTAGCACATCTTGTATGAAATAAACTTCAAAAACAGTGCACGTACCGCATTGATACATTCCAAGAAAATATATCTCTACAATGAAACCAAATGGAAAGGTAAGGCTAAAGACATGCTACTTATGTCAGGGAAAGCAGGGACACATTGCGCAGGATATTAGCGCACTCGAAGAGATAATAGTATGCTCCAGTACGAAGGCCTAGACGCGACAAGACGACAGACAGGATGTCGCATTTTGCCGTTCAAGTTTCCCTTTCGGGAGATGGGCCTTTAGGTAGTCCAGAATAGCACTCGACGATATGCGCGGCAACGCGGGGGGGGGGGGGGGTATGAGTCGTTAGTCAGGATTGACCTTTCACACCTACCTCGTACCTTCCCATTGTCTGCCTAAGGGATGATCTCGCTTAATCGGCTGATCTTATTGTTGATCTTGTCTCAATTGTTTCATCAACTACAATAACCAGCAGATTGATATCTTTATTACATAAAGCAAAATGGAATTAACACAATTAAATGGAAAAAACAGAATTTCAGTTTTTTAATATTGTGCTGTTCCGGAGTCTCATGGTTATCTGAATGTTTAAGAACAGTTGCGACTCCAAAATATTTATTCAAAAGACTCAAAAGACCCCTCAAAAGTCTCGAAAGTCTTGAAAATATCTTTGCAATATTTCGGCGTTTAACGCCTTCTTCAGGCCTGAAACTATGGTGGTTAGCTAATTATATACAGTGTGTCCCAAAAGTATAGGTCCACCCTATTTTTCATCCATATCTCCAGAATGGATAAGCGATTCCTTTCCAAATTTTTATATGTGGTACCTGATCACTGTAGCAATCAAGCGCCTCAGTAAAATTGAAGACATAAAATTGCAAAATTTTATTTGATTTTTTTTTCAAAAATAAGGGTGTCCCAAAAGTATAGGTCCACTCAGCTTTTCCGCCTTGCTTCCATCGAAAGGTAAGTTGTGAAGAAGATGTGTTGACGCATCCTTCTGAGATTTACTCTACAGTGAAATGCCAAGCGGTACGCACTTTTCCGAGTACGAAAATGGGCAAATTCTGGCCCACAAGGACGTGGGACTCAGCAATCGCAAAATTTCTGAAAAGATGGGCCTATCCCAAAGCTTGATCAACAGCTTCTGTCGTACCATGGACCTGTACGGAACGAAAAAGGGAAGTGGAAGGCCGTAGGAGCTTTCTGAGAAGCAGAAGCGACGGATCCTCAACGCTGCGTCCGATTCCAGAAAGGGTGTTGGTCGGCTGTGCACCTAATGTTTTTATGTACCGCTGTTTATATGGTAGTAAATTACTTTCTAGAACGTCCTGCAAAGCCCTGGAATCTATATGATGCGTGATGAATAGTATCCTGCTTTAACCAAAGCGAGAGAAGGCGGTCCCTACCATACCACTACCACCAGCAAATCCGCGCCTCAAGAAGTAGCATGGCTCCTTCCCCAAATCCCTCCAGTAACTAGCTAAGCCGTCCGAGCCGTCCAAATTGAACTTCTTCTCATCAGAAAAGATCACCTGCAACACCATTACTAATGCTGTGTGAACTACTACGTCAATAATGTAACCCTGCAGACTACCTCATCCTATTGATGGGTCCAGCTGACATTCTACTTGGCAAAATGGATTCGAGCCTCTTCGTGCGCCCTCGTGAGGTATGGCAAGGACGAAAACCATCTTCGCTCGATGTGAGGAGACGACTTGAGCAGACGGTGCACAGTGTTTTTCGATACAGCAGGTGCCAGTTCCCTGCACCGTCGACAAGCACCCTTTCTGGAATTGGATGCAGCTTTGAGGATCCGACGCTCCTGCTTCTCAGAAAGCTCCTACGGCCTTCTACTTCCCTTTTTTGTTCTGTACAGGTCCATGGTACGACAGAAGCTGTTGATCGAGCTTTGGAATAGGCCCATCTTTTCAGAAATTTTGCGATTGCTGAGTCTCACGTCCTTGTGGGCCAGAATTTGCCGATTTTCGTACTCGGAAAAGTGCGTACCGCTTGGCATGGCACTGTAGAGTAAATCTCAGAAGGATGCGTCAACACACCTACCTCACAACTTACCTTTCGATGGAAGCAAGGCGGAAAAGCTGAGTGGACCTATACTTTTGGGACACCCTTATTTTTGAAAAAAAAATCAAATAAAATTTTGCATTTTTATGTCTTCAATTTTACTGAGGCGCTTGATTGCTACAGTGATCAGGTACTACATATAAAAATTTGGAAAGGAATCGCTTATCCATTCTGGAGATATGGATGAAAAATAAGGTGGACCTATACTTTTGGGACACACTGTATGATATAATTGATTACGGCCCCGTCCCAAAATTTTTGGCGTGACCCACCCTGCCAGAGACGAATGGCGCAGGAAATGATAAACCCATCCGGTCGCACCCTTGAATAGTGAGGACATTACGACAGTAGATATGAGAGAGATCATGCAGTAATCAAGAATGATTACTGTGATCAAGTGAAGATATGAAGAATGTCACGTAGTTCGTCCTTACTATTTATTCCTGGTGATAACCGCTTTATTTCAAGGGCCTGCAGAATTTTTCTTTTCACAGGATTGTCTATTGAGCGGTGCAGTACTTTAATACCGATTGTGGGGGGTTTTTCATGGGCATGTACCTTTGTACGATGATTGGAGAAACTGCTATTTGGATAAGATGATGGATTTACTAATGCTCTGCGGTGTTCATCAATGCGTTTGTAAGCGGTCTCCTAGTTTCTCCAACGTACTTTTGCCCACATCCTTGGCATTCTATTAGATATACCGTTCCCCGGAGCTGGCATATTTCATGGTCACCACAGTAACTACAACCTTCCCTACCACACTTCTCCTCATAAACCCTTGAATACGTGAGTAGGTGCTTGAGATTGGGTGGGGGACAAAATATTAGCCGTATAGGGAGCATTGAGA
>OZ022261.1:12676774-12773774 GCA_963978905.1 Trichostrongylus colubriformis | reverse complement strand
CACGAATTCGATCAATGAATACGCGAGCGATACACAACTAACGAACGGTACACAACCCGCGAATAGTACACAAACAGCGAACGGTACTGTGAAACTCGGGGGCCCTTGCCCACAAAACGACTATTATACGAAGAAATCAGTGTCCAAGGCGCCCTCTCAGCGTCCTCCCGATGATTTCCGCGCGCTCTTGGCGCCCTTCCAAGGTTTGATCGATGATCCGGGGCTCGCCTTTGCGATCCCCCAAAATTGATCTACTCCTCGGGCTTTCTTTCTTCGGCCCGGAATCCTTTGGTCAGCACTAGGCTGGTTCCTCAATTCACTCGGTCGCTTTTACTCGTACTGTACCAGATCGTATCAATAGCTTAGTTCGGCCCCCATGTAAGCCGAGATGTTTAGAGATGTGAAATAAGGTCTTCTGATACGACCCGATGTACGGTGGAGGCAACGCGACACGAGATTAACAAACAAATTTATTAGCAAGAACAACAAGACACAATGCGGATAAAAACGATAAAATCACAATTGACGGCGGGGCAATCCGGAGCGACACCAATAGATAGGCTTGATGAGAACGTCGGGGAGTTGAAATCCGAATGTCTGTCGTTGCACACAGAAGGTGAGCGAGCCACTGAGGCTATGGGGGTTGCCACACAGGCACAGAATAGAGATTGGTGCCACACAGGCAAGCAAAACAAAGTGGGTGCCACACAGGCCAGAAAAAGATGGGGATGGGGGAGAAGCTTCTGGAGTCCCTGTGACTCCCTACTACGGAGGATACACACTCTGCCGGCAGATGCCTTATATGCGCCACGACCCGCGCACAGATCTTCCCCCAGGCATTCTTTGAGCCCGCTCGATTACCATCACCACCTGATTTGATCATTCGACCACCTATAGCGCCCTGCGTTTCATCGGCCTTTCATTACGAGGGTTGGGTCGCTCCAGATTTGCATCTTTTTCCCACAACCGACACCATTTCATTGCTGGAGGGGCTCAGGATTGCCAATGAGATTGGCTGCGCCCGGTGTAACCTTTTCCTTTATGCGTCGCGGTATAGCATAGGGTTTCATAAATGTGGCCTCAAGCCTGTTGATGGTATGGTACAACGGCCTACGGTACGCTCTTTTTCTTACAGACTTTGGATGCAAACGACTGGCTCGCAAAATCATTGTCGTTCTGGCTGGACTTCTTACCGGATAAGATGAAGCAGTGGCTGGTTACATGGAATCTCACGGGAGAAATGGTATAGTATCTTTCACAGGATGAACTTTGTGAGACACATCATTTGATAATCCGTTGCTCAAAGGTGCCAACCAATGTTGTCACGTCAGCAGCGGAACTTCTGAATATGAATGTTTTTCGTAACATTGTCCATATGTCACACGATGAACTGAACAGGGTACGCTCTTTCCCTTGCGTCCTCTGCCGCTCTCAACTCAAATTTTCTGCTTGCAACTTCTTTTTAAGGTCACTGATTTCGACAATTCCTTAATTGCTAACAAGGATTTGGTATACTTCTACTATGGAAAGGAAGACGGATGGTGCCCTGAGGAATTAGGTATGCTTTTTTTCATATAGTGGTTCAAGGACGTGTAGCGGTTGTATCTATCACGTGTGCCAAACGCGACACAGTCGCGTACGTAATGCTGTTTGCCGCAGTCTACTAAAAGCGCGTGCGGTCGCGGTGCGCGTTGGTTATAGATCGGTAGCATATATCTGGCCTCCGATTGACCATACTGCACCCCATTTATGCGCCCGAGAAATTACCCTTGCACCTCCTTGGAGTGGTGGATTCTTTTCCATGAATAAGGTGAATTTTTCAAGGTTATTCAATGGAAACTCGTTTGCCTCGTGGACATGTGCAGTTAGATGAACACGGTTGTGAACATGCCTTTGTAATCCGAGATGGTGCTATTGTTGCCGAAAAACTCTTACAATTCATCAACTGAATTCCAACGACCCTCTTTGCTGTTTTTTCTTTACGCATGTGATAATAATCTATAACGGTGTCCTTGAGTTTAAGACTAGGTATTGATCATGAACGCAAAAATAGGTCCACCTCACCCTAATATTTGACAAATTTTGTGTACTACATTTTTCGTCAAGCGACTGTCATTCTTAATAGTTGTTCATTCCCAATGGTTGTGCTTTAAGAATAACAGAAATGATAGGTAAAACTTGTTCTGTTGAGCGATTGAATCTGATTGTAAGTCAATGTCACAGAGTGCTTCTCAGCTCTCTAAATCACTTAAATGAAGCGTTTCATTTGTGATTCATGTTGTTTGTATAATTGCAGTTATTGAGTCAATCATTAGCGCCATATGCTACAAAGGTGCGCGCGGTCGCTGTGCGAGACATACACCATAGCATCGTGTCAATCATTGTGGTAGTTTGTTAGAGCGTCTACTTTGAATCGAAGACAGATCGATTGTTAGAAATATGTCGTCAAGTATTTTCAGTTTCGAATAATCGTAAAGATTGTGAAAGAAATGTATTAAAAAAGGGGCCAACTAGAAAATCCCATTCTCCTTCTGCTGAAACACCTTAGGCTTGAGAATTATACGGCAACTCCAATGGCAGAAGGGGAGAGGGATGTGGTGGAAGGAGTGGTTGCAAAGGTTTCAAAGAGATGGTAAAACGTTCTTGTTCATTCAGAAGCATATCCCAGTAAAATTTGAATACTACGGACTGCACCGTGAAAGACAGGTTGGTCAAGGAAGTGTACGCTCATCACACCGCGAAGGTGAGCTAGGAAGGGGCGCACGGAACCAGTTTTTGACTAATATCCACCATCTCAGTTGGGCACCTCCAAGTTCGATTTAGTCAGGAGTGAGAGCTAATTGTCAAAAGAGACTTGCTGTCGATTGCAGGTAACAGTAAAAGCAGTGTCAAAAGAGGGTAACAGATGATGTCTCAACTTCGCCGTATAACAAACCAAAACTCGCCCTAGCGCCTACTTCTCTGCTGCAATCCCGTCGAAATCATTATGCCCCTGTTTTTGAGAATTTCTGAGGATTTATTCCGATTTTTTTATACTGATGTTACCAAAAAATTTCAGGACCGCGAAATTATTTGCTGAGCGCGATAACTCACGGAAATCATCCCGAAATTACGATATCCCGCGAAGATTATCCAGAAATGAGCCATCAAAGCCTATGAAATATTATACTAAGAGTCGAGTGTTGCGTCGAGGAAAATTCTTGAGAATTACTACACTCTTCCGCTCTCCTCCATCCCAGTTGGTATTCTGAAATAGTCTAAAAGGCCGTCAGCCATTAATCATACTATTGCTATCTAGTACGAAGTGTGATGATAATCGACTGATGACCTTCTATAGAGACCCGAAAACCACTAAGAAGTTGATCGTCATGGGTTTTTCAAAAGAATGAACCACCACTTCTCCAACCCAAAATAGGACTCTTGTGAAAAAATTCTAGACCTTGCCTGAGCCTGCATGTACTACATTGTTGTCTGAAGCCTCCTTTTTGGTTGGAATGTTATAGCGAGGCTTACTTCAAAAGTACCCGAAGGGGTAAGTCTGGCAGATTGTAGAACGAAAGTAGCTGTGCTTAGAAGTGAAGAGGTAAAAAAGAACAAGGAGAACGAATACTCCCTTCTCTCACTTTCCTGTAAAAGTTCTCGAGCAATGCCTGTAAAAAATTAGGTGTCCATGATCCTTTTGCAAAATTCGAATGATGGGCAGGGCAAGCGGTGAGCAAGCGATCTGGTCAGCTACTCGGAGTGATAAAGGTACGCGTCATACTACCACACAAGAAGCGAAAGCTCGGAATCCCTCCAAAAGTTTTCACAGCAAAGAATGTAATGTGGTCCGGGGCTTATGGACCTACCTCAAAAGAATCCAACACTTCTCGCTAGTCGGTGGGGTAGATTGCAGACAGACGAGCGGCCAAATCAGGCGCCCGCGAACGTTATCCCTCTCTTAGGCCGCGGTCATACTTTGCGTTGTCTGCGGCAGGGCGTGGCCGCGTATCTTGCGTCTCCACACTGCCTCGTTGCCTGCGTCATCTCTGCACCTCCCCCGTGCCACTCTCTCTCGCTGCCTGTGAGAGAGAGTGGCACGGGGGAGGTGCAGAGATGACGCAGGCAACGAGGCAGTGTGGAGACGCAAGATACGCGGCCACGCCCTGCCGCAGACAACGCAAAGTATGACCGCGGCCTTACTCTCTCCAATTCCTACGGCGGTTGAACGGCAGTGCGACTGGCAATGCTGCGTTATCGCAGTAATCCGAAGCAGTTCTTTTTCAATGCCATTTTAGTCACTATCACTCATTCTAAAAGGGAATTTTGTTCTCGGAGAGGATATATTCCCATTTCCCACTTTGTCCTTGCCCCTCATCGCGCCTTTAACAGAAACCGTCGGCGTCGACGACGCGGCACATGGCTGAATGCAGTAGGGTCAACCCTGGCTCGCATTTTTTGAAAAATACGACCCACTCCTTGCTCCCTTCTCCCCCGCCACACTCCAGAATGAGGCCTCTGGTGCAATCCCTCTCGAAAATTAGAAAAATAGGACCTCTCCTCCGAATACGATTTAGAGTCGACCAACCGACCCCGAGTTTCCTCAGCGGTCATGGGTTTTCCTCTAGGGTGCATGGGTGTCATGCGACCTATTCCTCCCACCTTCAAACCTAAAGTACGACTCCCACTCCCTTCGAGGACTCCCTCGACGGAAGTTGAACTGAAGTGTCCACTTTCTCGATGCCATGCTCAAGCCTGCATTTCTCGATGCTGCTTATTTACAGATCAATCCTGCTTACAAGTGACAGCAGGCGCACGTGTAAATTGTGATTTCGTCGTCAATCTAGTTCACTCGACGGACGGCCTTTGTCTCGTCTTGTTTTCCACGGCATCCGTCAAGACCAGGTTGTCCAGGCGATGCCTACGATCATCTATGTTTCAACCAACATGACTAATAGCTGCCGTCACGACAAAGCCTCACAGCTTTGTTTTCCTCATGATTGGCCACGTGCCCTCACGTCAAGGCGTTACGCCGGTAGCAAAAAGCTACCAGAACTGCTCCAGAAACCGCACCGTGTAAGGATAGAATGGCTTAACACGGAAATCGTGCGTTGAAGCACTGTCCAAGATACTTGGCGACTCCAGGTGCAAGCTAGGGTTATGTATGGTAAGTCCTAAAGCGGTTATCGCGTTCTCCGCCTTATTCACCTCAGGATCACCTTAGGATCAAACTACACAAGGTGCCCCTAGCTCACACGGATCGCGACGCACGTTGCGTTGCGAAATCTTGTCCTCACGACACACACGACGGCTCGAAGCACAATTGTGACCCTCAAAGAACACCTTTTCGTATTAGAAGTAGGGCATAAAATGTATTCAAGGGAAAGAAGTGAGGTATCAGAATAATTTTGGAAATTATTATAATTCTTTAGGTGTTTTTTGTAACAGAAGTGGTCCCTTACTGCTTGAACTCGGTGTGCAACACTCACAATGCAATAATTAGGTCGGAGGCCGAACTCCCGCCATTTCCTCCTCGATGGCAGAACTAAATATTCCACAACAATAATTTCGGGGAATTGGCCAAATGTGTATTCTGTGTAATAACCAACGACCATCTCTTACTGCTCAACTACAGTGTGATGATTTTGCTAAACTTCGCTTGGCTTGGACTCGAAGAAGTTGGTGGGTTTAATTTCCAGGAGCTCGAATTTTCGCGAACAACTTTATTCGAAAAGGCAGCCAGTGGACGCGGTGATATTACTTTGGCGCAAGGCTCGGGTAGTACGTTGCACTCCGCTAAATCTCCCAATCGGGCCTGTGAATAACAATGTTAACGATCGTTGCCGAGTGAAATTGTTTGATGTCGTGAGGAGGATGACTTCTACTGGTTCATAGGTTTTTCTCAGCTGATATACCTCATTTTCAGCATATTGGGCTACAAAAAGGTTTTCTTCAACCCGCATTAGTTTTTTAAGCATCGTCAGTAAACTGGACCCACGCTATCCTACTGAAACGCATGTCGTGGATTTCTTGAGATGGACGTTGACATCGAGCTCTCTTGCTGTCATTGCATCTACACCATACTTTCCTAACACGGTTCAGTTTTTCAAGCTGTTCTGGTAGGTTTTTGCCACCGGCGCAATGTCAAGAGTGGACGCTGTTTTATACAGCCCGAAGCCTACAGTTCACGAACTTGTAATAGAGACAACTTTGTGCTGTATAAGAAATCGTCGCTAACGCTTCGTCTAGCCGTCCCTTTGTCCGTCCCTCCGTCTGTCACGAAATTAGGTATTAGATATATGAAAAACGACCTGTGTAGGGATGGGTAGGGCATGGGAAAAGAGGTAGAGAGCACACATGGACCAAATTAAGCTCCGGCCGCGATGGGCGGGGGTGCCGTGGAATGCTCCGTTTTCAGACCGAAAAATGTAAATTGGGTTCCAATATGACTCGAACGTGGGGGAAAAGTGGTTAGGGTCAAGAATGATTTTTTTTAAAGTCATGAAAGACATTTTCAGTGGTGGGCGTAGCTTGAACGTTACACGAACAACGACCTGTGTAGATGGGACAAGGTGGGATGGGTAGGGCATGTGACAAAAAGTAAGGGGCGCACACTGACCATGTTAAGCTTCGCCTATGATGGGCGGGGCGTGCCGTGGAATAATCCGTTCACAAACCGAAAATTGTTAATTGGGTTCGAATGAACCCTAAACATAGGGAGAAGATGGATATAGGTCAGCAGTGAGTTTCTGAAGGTCATGAAAGAATCCTGGGCGTAGTGGTCGAAGCATGGAGTTGTGGGCAGAGCTTGGTTGTTATATGAAAAACGACCTGTGGAGATAGAGACAAGATATGTAGGATGGTAAGGGCATGAAGCAAGAAGTAAAGACCACACATGGACCAAGTTAAGCTCCTCCCACGGTGGGCGCGACGCACACTGAAATACTCTGTCCTCAAGAAAAAGAGTAATTCCGACCCACCTCCTGACGCACATGGTGTTTCGCGCACAGTAGTGTGCGCCAGCCAACTGGTCTTACTATAGTTGAGCCGCTGAGCCACTGTTGGCGTGTGTGTGTTGCGTGTTTGACTGAAAATAAACACCACACGCACTAACAGTCGTACGATGCTCATTTTTTGAAGTGTTATGGGTGGTAGTAGGAGTGTGTGATTGTATCGATTGATAAGAAGGGATCTGCGGCAAAATTTGTTTGCATAAGAAGAAAGTGTGTCGTAATATTAATTGTGTTTTATGCACCATTTTCGAAGTCAGGGAAAAGGGATTTTCCAAAGTGTCTTGTAACAACTCTAGCTATACTGTGTCTCTTTTTGTAAATATCTGTGACTTCTACGATTTGTTCTGAATTTTATCTTCGTCTGAATATATTTGATCCAATTATTGATGTGCTGTTGTAATTATCCAATTTATTCAACACAACCAACTTTGCAGGAGCAAAACACGACGCGCATAACGTACATATTATAATGATGTAGTGTTTCGAAATAGACCTGATCTATGCTGATAGCGACTTAAAAAGAGTCCAGTTTGCACTCAAGTGGTGCGCACATGTTGTGCGTCAGCAAAGTTGGTATTCTCATTTTCCGAGTGATGTATTGATATTGCTCTAACAATGAAAGCCTCGGTGAAAAAAAAGAAGAAAATCAAACGGCAGGAACTCAGTCCCCAACTTAAAGACACCAGGGGGGGGGGGACAATTTTGGCTTACGGTATGGGATTACGGTGGCCTGCAGTTGCCTCAATGCATACGCCACACTTGCCAAGATGTCGATAGTGAGTTAAATGAATTTCACTTATGATTCTTACCCTTTCGTTATTCCTCATTTCATTTTTTTACTTGTTTGTTGCTTTGTGTGGTTTCAATCATTTAACATCATTACCAATGAATGAAATACACTCTACGAGACAACAAATGACATCTCTACAGCGGACAACTCGGAAAGTCAGTGTGCGCAGTTCGAAGTGATGTGAATGTGCTGCGAATACACGCCACAGCGTTGCGCTTTTGAATCCGGGTTTTTCCACCGATCATCGCCTCTAACCTTGAATGCTTGTATCATCTTTGCATTTTTTTCTTTCCTCGGACCCCTTCAGGTTCTTTTACCAGAAGCTCTCAGAACTCACGACATGTGGAACTTTGGTTACTTGAAAAAGGCATTGCTTGCCTCCCAAACTCTAGTGACCGCGTTCGTTGCATGACGTCAGTGGTGTGGGAAAGCTGCATAGATCGCGGGATTCCTGTTCTGATGTTTGATTCACTCATAGGATAAGGCTCAACGCAAAAATGGAGTATTTCAAAACGATGTGGGTGAACTTTGCCTTCTCGCTGATGCCGTGAGACTTGTCCGGCTATCAAATTTCGATGTATTTCCAGGGCATCAAATGCTCCATGAATTTTTCATTGACGGATCGGCTTCTAGATGGCGTTTTTATCGTTTTGTTCGTTTTAATGAGGAGCAGCGGATACTCTCTGCATGTAACAAAAGAGAATGGGAATTCCAATTTGAAAAGGAAACTCGAGTGCTTCTTCCCGTTCTGCTTGCAGTCATTATGCACTGATAGTCATGATTCATGATCGCATAACCTTTGAGTATTTGAAGTCGAAATTCAGTGCAGGCGTACAGTACATGTGGTGCTCGTCTGTGATTAGTGACTGTGAGTAACCGCCAATCACAGCCAGCAGTCTATGGTTGTAGAGGGGCGTTCAGGTTAGAATACTGCTTTCTATAGAAGCTTTACACAATTCAGGCGCTGTGATAGTGGATGGGTTTGCGTTCTATCCATTTTCTTACACTTAGATGCCTATTTGCCGATCCATTCTTTATCTATTTTTCCTAAACTACTGCATTTTAACCTGTATCGATAACACACTTACAGTCGTGCGATGCAATCACAATCATCATTCCGTTCACAGCACGCTCAAGATCAAATCATTGGTTGGGGGATCCTCAATGGGAGGGGGCTATCTTGGGTTGAACAGGGGTGTCGTTTTTGTAGAAGAATTTCGTCGAGGCCTCTTCTTTTCTCAAAGCCCTATTTTTGAGGATTGGGGGCGGCCTTGTAATTTATAGAAAAGTCGCCAAGCGATGGCCGTGGTTTGTTCATGAAGGGGTTCCGCATTTCTCAGGAAAAATTTTTTTTACCATGCTTGACTCTGTCTGCATGTGAGCGTTTCCATTGGCAAGCCAAATGAAAATAAAATCTGAAAAAGAAAATCCATTTTTTCTATGACAAACGACAGCTCCCTCGAAGATTTGCCGCCACTTTGTTTGAATGTTACTGACGCAGGGCGTCCGTTCATTTCTGTTAATAATAGAGTGCCTAGGCCTTAATGTCGAGGTCTGAATGCTATGTACTGATGAAAAGACATCTTTTTCATAGCGTCACGTACATCTAAGATAGGCTCATCCGCCATAACGTGCCATTGACGGTGGCCTTTTCTCATGAAAGTCGGATATGTGTCTTCATGAGGTCAATGTCGTTAACACGCTCAGGCGTTCATCTCTATGAATATAAGAGCATGCGAATCGCCAGAAGAGTCTGAGTTTATCCGCCAAACATGCCACAGTGTGAAAAATAAACGAGCACACCGTTCAAGCAACCTTTTTGTTTCCTGCATCACGACCTCCGAATCCCGTAGTCTGAAATCATAATATTAAGGGCGACGCACGGTCAGCAGTGTTCAGAAGTGGTGTCACGGGAAAAGCAAAACAAAGCTGTTACAAGTTTGCTGAGTCATGGGCAAAAGCTTCGGTCTCAGACGGAACTCGAACCCGCACTCCCCGCTACCCGGGCATATGTGCTGAGGTCTGAATGCTAAATGTAAGCCATGTAATGCGCTCCACTGCGATCGCAGCGTAGCCTTTGCAGTAGCGACGCGGTGGTCAGATGGGGTGCGGTATCTTCTCCATACTGAATTTGGACATTTTTCTAATACTTCAAACTTTATGTAGACTCCATCTTTCGTATTACATGGAAATCCAGTCGAGGAAAATTGCGATAATCGGTGGAAAATTCGGATTCAAAAATGGGGCGCTGTGGTTGTATTCGCATCACATTCGCATCAACACGCTGACTTTCCGAGTTGTCCGCTGTAGAGACGTCCTTTGTTGTCTCTTAGAGTGCATTTCAATTCATTGGTGATGATGTGAAATAAGTGAAACAACACACAGCAACAAACAATTGAAACAATTAAATGAAGAATAAGCGAAAGCGTAAGGAAAAAGTGTGATTACAACTGAAACTTAATAAATTCACTTTAGACGTCTTGGCAATGTGCCGTGTGTGCGTTGCGGCCACCGTCCTCCCCCACCGTAAACCGAAATCGCCCTCCTCCCGGTGTCTTTAAAAAGGTTGTTTTAATGGAAGGGATTCGAGGAAAATTTTGTAACATCGAAGTGGCGAGGTCTTCCCACGATTTTTGAAAAAGTGATCCATTGTGTCCGAAATGGTTCCAGTACACATCCTTTGCTCTCAAAGGTCCAACGAGGTGTCCACTAGCGTTAGCCAGTCTTGCTGCGGGATACGCCATGCATGAGACGTTCACCCAACTATTGGTCATACAAATTCTACTCCGGTGCGTCTAGTGGCCCGACCGTACCAGTTTGCATTCCTGTAATCGTAATAATAAAAGAAGCTGAATAAAAGAATAAAAGAATATGAAAGAAGCTCATGTCAGCTAATTTTCCTTTTCATCCCATAGTTTTTTGAATATTCGTCCACGCTGGTACCCGTGTATAGGGACCGCTTCCCATGGCTAATCGATGAATTCTGGAAGTCTTTCTGTACGTATTTAGGTGCCAGGTGACCAATCAAAGGGCTATTGGCGTTGACCAGCTTTGTTGTGGATCGCACCATGCAAGGCGTTTTCATCGACAGGCCATCAGATTAAAGGGTACACTATTCCCGTAATCGTTTTGAAATCAAGCACTTTGAGCAAGGTATCAAGTATCGACTTCACAGATAGTATAATTGAGCGTTACGTTGCGGAAGCTTGACAGCTTATTCACAGTCCACAATTCAAGGGCCAAGTGGGCAGCTTAACCTTTGGCTCTGTCTATCTTTCGCGTTGTCCGAACGCTCTCTTCTTTACAATATCGTCTTAAGAACTTATCTAGAAAAAATTGGTGCTCTCTTTTCTTATATGGGGGGTGCTGCCTTCTGTTCCTTCGAGTTTTTAAGTTAAGATTAAGTTGAATATCAGGTTTGGATGGGCAGAGGTGGGGTAGTGACAGGTAGCGCACAACCCACTCTCATGGTGCGGGGATCAAATCCCGCAATAACGCCCGCCCAGGCAAACCAAGCCTTCCATCCCTCCGGGGTCGGCAAATTGATAACAGATTCGTCTGGGAGGATAAAAGCACTGACTTGTACATCGGCTGGCCACCGCAAGTCATTGTATAGGCCACATCACATTCACCAGCCATCACGATTCTGTGGAACTAGAATGTGCGGCGCATCCCAGTGAAGGGACTGATTAACTCCAAAACACTTTATCCTTTTTATCCTTTGTCAGTTTTGGATTTGAACCCAGCTAGTCAGCTCTATCACATCTCCCCTTTACACTCTGGGCCTTCAGCCTGAGAAGGAAATTCTGTTGGTCACTACCACCTTAACGCTTACGACCCTCCTCCCAGCAGACCAAATAGGACCCCTTGTCGAGGATTCCTCAACGAAGCTTGACCCAGGGCCCACGAATATTTATAAGTTGTCATCCCTTTTATTCGTATTTGTTTTTCTGTTCGGCGGCACAATCCGGTGCATGTATTCGTAGGCCACGCTATTTTTCTAATCACTTTTAATAGCTGTTGATTTTCGTCGCAGCCCGCGATGCGAAAGTTACTGCAAGGATACTGAGCTATGGGCAAAAGCTCCGGTGAGGAAGAATTTTTGTTGGTCACTGCCTACCTCAATGATTACGACCCCCCTCCCAGCACACCAATTACGACTCCCTGTCGAGCATTCCTCAACGGAAGCTTTTGCCCATAACTCAGCACTCTTGTAGTAACTTCTTATCACTATTTGTGAGATTAACATCATAGCTGGTCACGTACAGATAAGTAGTAAATTTTTGTGACATTGAACTTCCTTGTTTTTAGAATTCTCTGGAAGCTTTCAGAAACTTCCATGATCGTCTCTGTGCCTACGAAAATGACAATTGCTCTAGATAGCCTTCAGTTCCTTTTCCTCACAAACTCCGCTTGAGCTTCAACGCAAATGAGGCGATTATGCAACTCACAAGGGAGGTCATCCAAAATGGGTTCAGGAAATGGAGCGCGTTTTGAAAACGGTTTTTGCATCGCATTTAGGTAAACGATTGGAACATATAACTGACGTGCGCTTTTCCTGAGCGGCTCTACCAATGACAAAAAAGGAGCGAAGAAAAAAATTTCCAAAACGGCGATGTCAACGCACTCATGGTGCCGCGTACTTCTTCTAGCGCTGAGTGTGTGCAGATTTTTAGTGCTCCTCAATTTCGCCTGGAAAAGAAAGCAAATTACACAGAAAAATAAAGTCTCATCACTGGCATGCACCAAGAGTGCACAGTAGTCTCTTCCGCACTCCCCAACGATTTGCATGCCGTGTCCGGATGGTCTGCTTGGTACGGCGATGAGCTCTCAAGCAGCTGTTGGGAATAGATTTGTGGCTAGGATCGTGCCATTGAGTAATATTTTTTTGCTTCCACGTTTTCGTCTTCAATATGGCCATTTATGCCAAATGACTATGATTTTCGTTGACAGCGTACCGGGTTGACTCTAATCAGGGTTTTCAGCAAATTCAGGGATCCATTATTTTTGGACGCGTATGGGCTCGTAGCGCTCGAAATTTGCGTTTCGTGCTGAACGATTACCATATTCATGTTTGGAGGTGGGGGTCAAAGTACCCTTGGGGACACATTTCTGGTCAAATCCAAATTTAGACCCTAATTTCGAGACTATATGTTTGTCCATGGGTACATGGTCCCTTTTCTAAATATTAGGTTGATTCATAATAAATCGGACAAATTGACCAATTTTAATCATTGTCGTACAACTTTTTTACGACAACAGGGATTCACTTGAAATATACTCCATCTTTATCGATGACCTTCTGCCACGGTATAGGCAGATCATGGATGCCCTTGCTCCAGAAGGCCGGAAGCTGGAGCTCGAAGAAGTTGCCGAGTGCCGCCTTGACCTCGTCGCGAGTTTTGAAGCCTTGGCCGTCCAGGTGGCGTTGGCTGTGGGAGAAAAGGTGGAAATCTGAAGGGGCCAGGTCTGGGGAGTGCGGTGGGTATAGAAGTACGGTCCAACTGTACGACAGCAGCTCGGCCTTGGTCGATCTTGCGAAGTGCGGTCTGTGGAAGTAGACACGTTGTCGTGCTGGAAGTAGACATGTGACCGCCGCCGTAGCGAACTTTGGACATTGGCCTTCAATTCTCGTGATTGACGAACGTAGACGTCGGCGGATACTGTGGTACCTTCATCGAGCAGCTCCCAGTACTCTACGCCGTGTACGCTCCACCAACCGCGGTTTTCGTCTTCGATGGAATAGTCGCCTGACGCAAACTTCGAATGCTACAACTACAGTGTACTTCTGCCGGGGGCATGCTCCTTGTGAACTTCTATCAGACGTCTGCCGATATCCGCGGGTTCCTGGCCAGATAGCGATATAAATAGTATGACGTTGCGGATGTGGTCTCTGGACCGCTTGAAATCGTGCGGCATTGTGGCGGAATGAATTTACTTTGGAGTGATTATTTTGCGGTACTTTGAAGAGCTTTTCATACTCATTCCAACGGTACCTCGCGCGTCCATTTTCGTTAATTCGTTACTGAGTTATGATCTCTAGAAATCATCACTACCATTTCTCCGATTTATTATGAATCAACCTAATATTTTAAGCGAATAACTAACAAATTCGATGGAAATCAATGAAATTTGCACAGCATGGATGCCTACGCTATAACTTCACCTGAAGCATTGAGCAGGAAAAGTAGTCGGAATTTCCTGACATGGGATACCGTTGTCTCTTTTGTCGAACGTCATTTGAAGGTATACCAATGCCAATGGGCCGGAAACTTGTCTTTGGGGGTAGTTTAACCTCCTGGCATAAACATATCCATGCCGCATAAAAATTTCTCGCTCATGCACTGTGAGCGCCGGCAAGCTCAAAAAATTGGTTGGTCAACTTGCTGAAAAATGATAATGGGAAGTTGCCTGACACTTGTAACCATTGCGCTTAATTTTCAAATTCATATGTTTACGAGCCCAGAACTAAAAATCCAAATTTTGCGAAAATTTTCCTCTGTGGGGCATCAACCCTTTTTTGGCATACGCAGGGCCCTGCCCCATGTCTTGAAAAACCTTGCTCGTTAGCATCACGATGGCTTTGCAATCTCTGTTCAATAATTTCTTCTAAGCTTAGAAAATCTTTTTAAAATTTTAGTATATTACCGAATGCCAGTAAATAAGGAGTAAAGAATGTGAATGTGAGCGAACATCGAAGTGGACACAAATGAGCACAAATGATAAAACCAATTTTTAAAAATCGGACACAATCTTTTTTCATGGAAGGAGTTTATGAAGGATACAAGTAACAAGACAGAAAAGTTTATAATGTGTTACAAAAATTTTCATAAGATCTGGAACGTTTTATGAGTGCGCCCTCAAACGCCCAGAAAAGCAAGTATGTGCTCCTGAGATTTGTGCCAATTATGGACACTTTTTTTATCTTTTTAGTTAAGATTTATTGATGCTAGACTATTCCCGATGTGATCCGATGTGTTCATCAAGACTGTCCAACTAGGTCAGGTCATGCGGTGAAGCGGCGGCCGCGTCCCATAAGGCACGGCCAATTTACGACAGGAGCAGCAAGGCCCTAGGAGCCCGCGGCGACGCAGTTTGCGTCGCACTGTGACCTATTTGGTCAGTCCTGACGCATACCCCTGATGATCGCGCCCTAATTGTATCGAAACACCACTAATATTGTATTACGATTAGATAATAAAAATAAACATAAATACACGTATTTGCTCTTATTGTGAAGCAGTGAAGCGTGTAACAAGTGAAGGGAAGAGGTTGATAACAGAGGGGATTCTGGGACATTTATGAGAAGCGCCGAAACGCTTGAGAGCGGTGCTTTACTCCGTCCCGTATCTGCTCATTAAAAGGATTCCCGTTTCACAATCACTATATAACACGTCGAGAACCGATCAGCAACATCTCAAGCATATCATCATTTCAAAATTTCAAAATCCACTTTTCAAATTCTGTTTCCAGCACTCTGTGCTCGAACGATTGAAGTTAATTTTACGTACTTGTTTGGGAACCTGTTTCACCTCCGCCAAATCTCCTTGACTCCTTCACGGACGTCGAAAGTATGATATATATTATAAGTATGATAACAATAGTTTCAGTTGAAAACAGTACACTGCATTCAAGGACCATCAAATAGAAATTTTGGAGAGGTGCAAGTAATAAGGTTTCAGTTCTTTTTCTTTCGAGCTTTTTGATTCAGACAGACATGTTTCATGTTTTGGAATAATAAAAAAGCGAGAACAGAAGTTTTTTCCTTCATTAGCAGTGAATTATTAGCAGCTGGACCACAGCATTATATTACAACAATTCGTTCAAAGGATATTGCCGAAAGATCACGGAGTGGTTAAGCTTGAACGAGGCTAGTTAGGAGATCTTTGAGCGGGACAAATTTTGGTTCTGCGAAAGAAATTTTTTTGATTCACCACTCGTTTTTGTGAAGTTTATCACCTCGCTCATCAGTTGGAGGAGCTGCTTGCGTCAATTAGTAACTGCAGTTGTCGGCCTCGTCAATCAATTGATTAATGAGCTCAAATTCTGAACTTTGAAATTAGTGGCACTTCACGTTTACCACTCATCAGTCCCTTACGTAAGGCGACTTCGGTTCCTGTTTGATGTACGCGTGCCATTCTAGGACAAAGCCGTAGGATGCGTAAGAAACTGTTGTGTTTCCAGTGTGAAACACCAACCGAAACCGATGATGATGGCCACTCTCGCTCCCCCTGCTCAATATTGATCAACTGCTTTGATACTTATCTCGTCCGATCAATACAGGTCAACATATGAACATGACATACACTGAGCTGGCATGGAAAATGCTTCCCTCTTTCACCGGCAGGCAAAGATCGTAGATCGATTGGGTACAGCCTTCGGAACCATTATTTTGCAATGCACGACGAATAAATTTCTTTCGATCGTAGCGTCTGAGGTACAATATTCTGCTCTGATAATGAAAGTGTGCCGGCTGTGAAATGTGAAATTCTATGGGCATAATAAAACTGAAGCCGAAATTGTTTCGAAAATGTGTGATTTTCTTTGCCGTGTCTGAAAACGTGTGGTCTTGAAAAGGGCCGGAATCAAGTGCAAGTTCACTCGATAAAGGGGAGGCTTATGTAGCTCTTAAACTCGATCAATCCTCGATATGGCGTCCATTTTCCTGATCCACTCCTCCCCCCTGCAGACGGTTTAGTCGCTTGAAGACTCATCCCCGTCTTAAAGGCAGCTTTAGGGGAAATTCGTACGACAAGTAAAAGAAGTAGTGGATATGAAAGCCGAGATGCCCAGTAAAAGGACAGTGGAGAAAAAACGGAGAGAAATGGCCAAAAATCCGAGAGGTAGGACCCCTTCCCACCGTTGGTTCTAGGCGCAGAGGACCTTCCCGTCAAGAGGCGGGTAGTCCGCATAGGTTTTTCACTGACATTACCAAGACGTAAGCATGAAGGGATGTTGGGAAATGCGACAGCATCTATTTTCATGTGGTGAGCTTCAAGCTAAAAGTGAGAAAGCGCGCTGCGATACTTGCAATCCTGCCGATCTGCTTGACCAATCTCACCGTGACCAACCACTAATCACGTCGCCTGGAGGTGGGCTGCCCTAATCCAAGGCGGCTTGCCCTGACGAGGCCGCCTCCGCCACAGCTCAAGGGGGCCCCTTCCGCAAGGGATTTCGCCATGCATAGGCCTTTCAGACCCGTAGTTTTTCACTAAATGACTCCTTTTGGGATTTCTTATCACCCACATTACCCCTAACACTGTCTTTAGCTCAGGCAGGGGCTGAGTCAGCCATTGCCTTCACCCGTCAGCGCTCTCGACCATTGAGTACAGATGTAGACCTGCCGTGCTCAAGGAGTGTCTTGAGGGACAGAGAAGACGGCTGTTGCGTTTGGACCCAGGTACATACCACCGTGCTCACCACACGCCGCAACACGAATTTTTGTCCTGATGACGCTGGCAATGAAAATTTCAGGCCAATAATCCGAATTCCCGTCCCAGGATAGACAAAGCAAGTCAGCAAGGGTGAAAAAAACTGATTGTGAACCAGAGACAGCCTAAGGATTTTGTCAAAGCGTAGGACATGGAAGAGAAGTAAAGAGTGAACCATTCTTTTCCACTTCCTACAGCATCAGAAAGAAACTCCAATTTTTATCCCTTACTTTGCACAAATTCTTTGCGTGTGAGATTGGAGCAAGTTCTCATGTGTTCTCATCATTATTAGACCTCAATTGTTCTTTTGCTACAAAAATAGGTCCCGCCTGTCGGAAAAGGTCATTTACTTGAATAAGACCACTGCGCTCTAAAAAAAAGCCTGCAAAGCTCTCAAAATTCGTTGTTGCGCGCGGAAATGTCAGTTGCTGAGACATCTAAGGACTACGGGTACAAAACCATGAATTTACACTGCAGAAGAGCGGAATTTGTGCCCTCGTGGTGGTACGAGTCTGGCTAGGAAAAAAAGGTCTCATGTTGTGGTTAATGAGCCCATTAGTGGTTTTTGATTGCTTGCTGCCGCTTGTCAGGGATCTCATAAGCTGCTGCACGTCCTGAAGCAGAAAGTCTATATTGCAGACATGTGTCATGTGAGAACTTGAACCTCTAGCGAGAGATTAGGTCGACGTCAGACTTCGCGATTTTGCGATTTTTCAGTGTCGTACTTTCGCACGCGACTATGTAGCCTTGATTCTACAGTGCCACGTCATCGCGTGCGGTGTCGCAATGCCGCAAAATTGTAGAATCGCAAAGTCGCAGAATTCGCAACATTCTGACATTGGCCTCCCAGTGAAGGATGTCATAAAAAAATGGAGCTCATTCAGAGTCCTGATCCCATAAAGATTTCTGGCAGTTAGGTTACCCACTTCAGTAGCAGGACTAGTGTGGACTGTGGGGAGTGCTACCCGAAAAAGTGGGGAAAGTGTCCTACAAACATTAAATTACAGCCATTTCGCTGAGATTTACTCAAGACATAGCTGTCGGAAAAGCTTTATGAGAACTCCTGGGCTTTTTTTTGAATTACGATTTTCCCTCCTCCACTTTTACCTTGCACTTTCTCTTTCGACGGAAAACACTTCGACAACCCGAGGACATCACCTTTCGTGGGAATGGCTGTGGGAAATTGGCTCCACCGGAATGAGTTCAAGCCCTCTTCTCCTAATTAGAGTCCCTGTTCAAAAATCCATGCGTCAACTGGGAAACTACCCTGGCCACAGCATGAGGAAAGGGAAAGCTGTGGCTTGTCATAAAGTTGTACCTATTTCATAACAATACCAGGATGTTATTCTCCTGAAGCACTTTATGGCATCGATTGTACTTTCGAGTCGTTGAATAGTAAAATGGTTTCAGATTCGCTGAAAAGTGGTCAATGCACGAAAAGCCCAGCACACAAGTACCCCAGATAATCGCTGTTATTGTGGACCTCAAGCGGCTTCATCGAGTTGCCCTTCCTCTCTACTCACCAACTCCCTGAAAGCTATTGCATCTGTTGTGCCAAGGGATTTAAGGTGAATCGTAGTCGTCAGTCGTGGCTGAAAGTGAAGGATGACAGGGATCAGTGAAACTCCGCAGGACACTTGATCTTCTGTGTTTCGAGGACAAATATCGAAAAAAGAGAAAAAATACATAGGAGGACACCCATGTTGTGGCCCCTTTGCTTGTTCCGATTGTGGTTTTCATTCCTTTTGAGAGTTTCGTATTCCAAACTGTGATGGATTGTGGCCACAGACCTATTCTGAATGTTCATCAGGTGGGGTGAGCAATGATAACTTGTAATTTTCAAATCCGGGTCAAGGTGAAAAGGAAGGGCCTGCTGGGTGGTAGGGAAAATTTTGCAAATTTTTCCACCTTTCTTTTTAGAACCTATCTGTCAGACCAAAACTTGGGCCTTAATTTTTGAATAATAATTTTGTTATCTATATTTAATTATACATTGAGATATGTGTAATTAATATTTGAAATTGAAAAAAAATCAAAAAGGATTTCCTATTAGAAAAAAAATTATATTTGAAGTCAGCTAATCGTATTTATAATTTTCATGGCCTCGCCATCCAGAAGTCCAGACGACACTAGTGGAGAAGGAACAGTCAAAGTCGTTCTCGAAAAATCGTCATAGAGGTTGGAATAATCCAAAGAAAGTGTTCAATCATAATGGGTGCGCTCCTCATATATTTCAGCCATAGAAGTTTCTGGAAGCTTTCAAAAAATTGTGGAAAAAAAAAGAAAATGTTGCAAAAATCATCCTACAAGCCACTATTTCAACTTCACCTCACATCCATCGTGGCTTGATGCGATACGTTGTTGAGGTACAATACAAGATACCCCCTCTTCTTCGTACTAATCATGGACCTTTTTAGGTGCTTAATAAAAGCAAGGGCCCTGACTCACATGGTCCGTAAGCCATTAATCGTTTCCAAGCTAACGCTGGGCAGTTAGTACTCATGCCATGGGGCAGGAGCAAAAGGCATAGGTCAGTTATTTTGCTCGGCGCTATCTATAGAGCCATAATAGGAGCACCTGATGAGCTGCTCAGGAAATGATGTGCCCTGTGAACGGACCGATAATCAGACCTGAAACGTTTTGACTTTCACTCCCCCCCCCCCCTTCCCGGCAATCTCATGGCTTTCTACAAGCTCACGTATTCTATTGTGAAAGAACGTGCGAACTTTGCAGTAGCTGGAATTTGGAGGAGAGCTGCCATTCGAAACGTGAATGGCGTTTGCGGTCTGCGGACGGCCTTAGCAACAACATCGAAAAGCAACCATCGGCCACGCTAGAAATTCACACGTGTCAGCTGAAAAGCGCATTGTTTTTCAACATCTCTATAAATACGAATAATTTTTATTTATTTATAAATGTATGCAAAATCAGAGACAATAAATCGATATCGATCGAATATTCACATAATATCGTCATAAAATACAAAAACAGAGAAGGACCCAAGTTGTATGGTCGATTTCGATACTGAGAAGAATAGCGGAGAACGGATGAGAAAGCTATGACATGCACCAAATCAGGCAGAATGAAACCCGTGAAATATGATAAGAAGAGAAGGCGCAGAGCTGATGGTATTGGTGACAATCGTGTACGTGTCACCCATAAAGTATTGCACGTGTGGCAGAATTTGATCCAATATAACTAGACAACATGAGGAGTGGCGCGAGGCCTTCGTGAAAATTCACGCTCTTTTCGTACTGTACCGCCGTCAGGTTCGGTGAGATATTCTCTGAAAAATGTAAACTTAAGGTGATGCTCGATAGTAACTCTCTGATTGGTCAGACAGCTTGTCAGTGCCATAGCACTGTGGTGTGATTGGCTGTGCATGCAAAACTAGTCAGAAAATTTTTGTCTCACCGGAATTCGCCATCATCGGCAGGATTCAAGGCATCCTTCGACGAACCCCGACTTCCGACAGGTTGTCGACAGCAGTAGGAGCAACAGAAACAAAGCGTTATGAAGAGGACAATTGATAGTGTGATCACGCCCAACACAAGCAACGTCATGTAGAACGAGTTGGCTTTTATCGAGCCCAGCATTGACACCTGAAATAATGTGCTATCGTTGATCGCGCTATGATTGATGGTCGTTCGTGCGAGATCCGCAAGAAAAGTGCACTTCACTGGCATTTACCAGCTGGCATTTTTGCACCACAGCTTTTAGCAGACTGCTTGGATTTGCAAAGCTCTGTTTGTATGTAACATAGGCAATTTATACGCGGAGGAAACAATAGAGGTCTCCCCGTGGTATCGTTTCCCTCCGCCTTACCCTGCGAATCGCACAAAGTGTGCATCAACCTCATGCATAGATAATGTAATTACATTCTGCATACATAAGAAATCGAAGTTGGGACACTATCTGAAGCAGATGAGCGTTTCCAGGCAAACCCGTTCAGCATCAGCTTTTTTCCCAGAGAACAAAAACAAGAAAATGTGGGTGTGGCATACCTTCGGTGGGCGGAGTTTCACACAATTATACATCTCGATGTTCCGGTTCTCCATGTAGACATTGGTGATGGTACATGGCAATTCACATAATTCGAGGCATTGTGTACGATTTGGGAAAGTGTGAGTTACTGCAATGCAATGTAATATTTGTGGTGAGACTACAAAATTTTCAAATTACCGTACCTGATCGTGGATAGGAGATGATCGTTTGCTCATCAACACTGTAATCTCTGCTTCCGTAATCTTTCGCATAACGATCGCTGTATGCTTGACAAGAGGTCGCCAACAAACATAACAACGTGAGCCTTCTCATTCTGAAAACTGCTTTTTAAAAGGTGTTAAGAGTTTCAATCTGCGGAACATGCGCAATAAATACCAATATGTTTATGGAATGAGTCTTGGGATATGATACCGTTCTAGGGAGTGGTGTCATGTAAATACTACAGAGTAGGGGGTGGGTTAGGTCGAAGTAGAGCTTAAGAGCAATCCAGTAATGTTATAAGGGCTGTGAAGGTGGTATGATTGCGTCACTCAACCACCTCCTCATGTAGAGCTATGATGCATGGGTCATGTTCGGAACCCTGGGTAGCCACATGAGTACTTCCTGATTATTCAGGATAGAACAGGTGAACAATATAACCTATACATAACCAGAAAAGGAGAGTTCATGAAAGGTGATACGTCCAGCTATAACGAGGGCACATTTCTGCCAGAGGCGCAAGCTAGCGAAACGCCGATTTTTGCGGCTCAGCCGCACTAAATAATGCAGCATCTACGCGGCTCCTACTTCTGGCACATGCATTAACTAGCAAAAGTAAACGACGTGGCGAACGCCACAGACGTGGTCTGGCGATTCCCTGGCAAATCACGGGCGAATCGTGGACTGAGGAGCGATGGGAGGTGGGTACATAGCGTTGCGACTTCATGTTCCTCAGGTGGGTGAGAGACATGTCACTCAATTCGTGTCATCGTCGGACAAGGTGAGTCGACATCATTGCTTTCAGCAATCTGAGACGAGCTCAAGCTGTGATGACAAGCGCGACTGACACGACGACCACGCGCACACCTCTTGAAATATGTACGGCATCGCTGATAACTCAAAACAATGCATGACTGACATTGTTGAAATTGAACCACGAAAATCAGGTAATACTAATAGTAATAGTAATTGCGAACAAAAGCGACAGCTGTCATCATATCATCTATAATAGACTGAACTTTGAAACGAAATAACGCTCATCACATGGGGTGAAGGGCATGGAAATGCCATCATGCGAGTTATGAGCAAGTCATGAATATCGACTGACATCAGCTTTGATAACTAAAACAAAAAGGGCCGAATCGATAGCATCTTATGCACTACGGAGCGTTCGTTATCATCTCTTGGCACTCATACGGATGCTCTGAATCAGCGCCAGTTCCCACACGTGAAGAAAGTGGGAGGGAACGGGGCAGGTGGCCAATGAGTGCAAGTTGTGAGTTTGCTATGCTTGAACCTCACGGCAAGAAAAATATTCAAAACATAAGCGCGTCTCGCTCCAGCCGGTGTTGCTTGGCTGGGAACATTGGAATTGCCGTGGACGTTGTTTGTGTCATTAAGAAGAAACCAATGAGCTGCTGCTATTGCTGCTACTCAACTTACTCGACTCTCGACCTCCTCACTATTCACAACCACCTCCTCCCCCGCTAGCCCCCACTTACACGGACATAACAAATTTGATTATTTCGCCTGAAAATAACGTCGTGCAGCCACATTTTGCTGACTGGCAACAGTAGTGGTGTAACTAATTATCATTATTAGGGTCATGAAATGAGGGTCGGGTCACTAGCGCCCTCATTGGCTGCGCACCCATTCATCAAGTAAGGAGGAAGTGTCTCACAAAGGACTCTTTTTAACTCATGGAGCGGCAGGTGAGAATGGGCGAAGATTCACTAGAAAGGGTCTATTGTTCTAAGATCAACGAGTCTGGGTGAGTTCCCGTGCCAAGTGTATAGCATTGCAGTTAATTGCCGTAAGGGATATGTCGTGGGAACGTCTCAGACGTGTGCATTGCGCTTTGTTTGATGAAAGAACTTCAATTCACCAACAAATGTGAACTTGAAGAGAGCAAGAAACAACTGCAGGAGGACTGTATACGTGTGGGAGAGAGAGAAAGTGAAAAGATGAAAAACACAAAGAGACCAGGGGTTATCTCATCGGTCATACGGCACGGCTGGAGTCTAACTGTGTGTGTGTGTAAGCGTGTGTATATGTAGACAAACGATACGGGTCAGTGAGAATACCTGGTAACGGTCCTTACATGGGTGAGACCGTCAGCAAATAGATAAACCCCCCCTCACGTACGACTCCTCCACTTACCTAATGAGTGAGTGACCTCGATAACGTCCTTTCAGACAACAGTCCAACGATGACGTCACATTGTTCGCATGGAACAGATGCACTCAGGTCAACTAATCCCTACGGCCGGGCTTTTCGTAAGCCACATTTCCCAGCGTCCTTAACGCTTTTTAGGGGTATTATTCATCGCACGAAATTGGGTTGGCTATTTCAAGAAGGTCTGGAGACGCTTACCCATTCCTTCAAAAATGTAACATGCAGTAGTTTTTCATGGAAAATTGCTATAAATTGGATTTCTTTCAGCAAACCTTGCGCCATCGGTTATCTCGGAATCGAATGCAATAGAACATAAAAAAAAACTCGGTTTAATGGAACAACCTATTCAGCTCTTACTTATTTTGTAGCAGGTATTTCTTTGTCAATTTGTGCTATCAAATTTTCCTTAGAACATGTAAATGGATCTTTAAGCCACTCACGAAAATTATTTGAAACACGAAAATCAAATTTCAGATATTACCAGCTTCTGGTGCAAGATGCCTGAGAAATGGTTGAGGTTCACAGGAGATTCTTGCTATAGCAAGCTACGGTAGTATGGCAACATTCATATCCAAATGTCTTAGAACCGGCGATTCTGCGGAATTATACAATAAATGTTGAGGTTTGAAATCTCGATCGCCATTAAGTGAAAATATGATGCATGTTACAAAGGGATTCAAAAAACGATCAGTTACCGTAACCGGACCGGTTGTTTAACGCTCAAAAAGCCAGAAAAGTTAGATCTTTTGAATGCTTTCTAGTGGTGACCTACTGCAAAATAGTGTCTACTAGTTACTTGCTATTGCTTAGGATTAGTAGCAGACAATATAACAATAAGGCCCACTAAGCCGCCTTGTGAATGGAGAGCTAAGTGAATCCCGGTGAGGTACGTACGGCTTGATTAGTGATGTGATAATGATGTTGAGGCGGATAATAATTGTAGTAATTCTCTCGCACTTGTAACCAGTAATAAGACAAATCGATCGAGTGAAAATGAGTGAGACAGAGAGTTTCAATTGATCTGCTTGTCGACATTGTCAACGGCTCCGGAGAGCATTTATCGTCGGGCCGACGACGACAACGACGGGCCTCAATAACATGTCACACTTCTCACCTATTCATACAAATGTGCATAATATCAGTTGGATAGTTATAGACAAGACAGAAGCTCTTTGAGCAGTGAATGGCGCCAATTGGAGAGCTAGGGATAAAGCTGGCTGATGGGATGACATCAATAGATGGCTCAAGTTTCTGAACAGAAAATTACGATAATCAGAGAGGGATGGCCAACGATGGTCAGTTTGTCGAAACTGGGTCGTGAGTCGCGGATATTGAGGGTTGGTGACCGGATCGAGGACCAAACAATGCGTCGGGACCTTGGCATGCCTATAGATTCGAGTGCGTTATGAATGCGGGCCTATGACTAGCTGGGGGCGTGGCCTACTGAAGGTCTTGAAGACGACGGCGTATGCGCGACCTCGGATAGTCTTCGGGTGAATGACGACGTTGCCAAGTACCTGAAGGCATCACAGATCTTCGAGCATATGTTTAACACGAACCGATCAGAAATAGCCGATACAGCCCCAGCAAAAGTGCCGACACAATACTGTCGGCAAGACGCACGTGCGTGTAAATCATACCACCTTCTTTCGGCTAATTTTTTAATGGCCTAATTGATACCGCTTGATATGGGGCAGTACAACGTGAGCCGTAATCTAGAAAGGTTGCCGACTCGATGCAATGGTGCCCTGATAGGATTAGAAAGCCATGATAAGAACGGTACTAATCCATATACCTTGCCAAATGACAATGATAGCGGCCCTCAACATCACAACACTCGCAATTTAACTGTAGCAGTGCATCGTTTTTATCGTATTTTAACCTATTCTAAGTCTCAAGATGAGTCTCTTTGTCAGAATCGAAGCAAGGGTCTTTAATCATTTACTAATGCCTCACCGAAGCTCATTTTTAAAACACTGATACCCTGGATTTTCCTCGTCTTATCTCGGTGGCGAGCAATTTTTTCATCCGTTTTGAAAGTGTATACGAATACATATACAAGCATATGTACTCCTCGAATCTGTCCGAACTTTACGACACACTTTGGCTAGCTTCGGATAGGATTTCCCATTCCGATCGTGGACATCTTTGTCGTGTAATGAATGTATCAACATACACGTGAAGTGACGACGTCAAGATGTTGCGATGAGTGAGTCAACAGACGGAGTACGAAGACGACGACTGGCGGAAGACTGTGTGAATTTCCCGGCCGACTGCAGTCGAAGCACTTACAATAGCGAATTCAATGCTTTAGTTAGCCCAGCACTGTTGCGAATAGGCTTGATAGCAATCGATCGATAATTTGATGATTATCAAAAAGGTAGCCACACGAAGAATGATGGCGCTGAAAATTCAAAATATGCTGTCACGTCTATTATTCATCGGGATTCTTTTGCTACACTGCATATGCTCCATCGATCAATATTTCGTTTTTTGAAGGGTTTAGAAAGACCATTTTTTCGAGGAGGCTGTGCTCACTGTGGGAGCGTCACACAGGTCTGCAAGAAGCAATCAAAGGTTTGAAGATTCTGGAAATGATAATTTGGTGTTGCGAAAGCGTGGCGTTTGTAATGCAGGTGAAACCTTCGAAGTTACTATGCTGGAAGGACGACGTGCCATCAAACCGGATAGTTTAACACAGTCATTACTAATTTACTTTGTAACGATGACTTGTAATATTCCAAATTGTTGTAATGTTAGAAATGCACGGTCCGTCTCTCCGGAGACATATGTAAATGAGGTTCCTAGCATCACAAGTGCTGTTTTTCAATGCATTCAGGTGTTTTATAAAGTCGACGCAGACGCATGCGGCCGCGATGCGGCATTGTGGATCAATAAAATAATGTAGATAGTGATTGCTGCGATACTAGCTTTTTCAAGCGTGATATCTTAAAATATGTGTGAAATGATCAAAGCTTTCATGTTTTCCTTTGCCTTTCAGAAAATGGCTGCATGGTTCCGAATCTGCTTCGAATCATGAAATGTGAAGCTTTTGCGATACATATGCCAATCAATGGTTAGGTGTTCGACTTGAGCGAGCACACAGATGGCTTTTGGCACAAATAAAGTCTTAAACGTGACAGTCTCGCAGATAAAGTGACTTTTTTTCGCTTTCAGAGAATCATTTCGAAGAATCCCATCGGGTTCAGTGTTGCAGCATTCGTGCATTCTTCTTCTTCAAATAGTTCGGAAAAGGTTTTTTTGTCGTTTTCCATTCGTCCCGCCATTTCTCGGCTTTAATTACTTCGGAGGATGGTATTAATTTGGCCACGACTCAAGAAGTAATGAATCGTAAAGACGATGAGTAGCGGGGCGACATGGTAAGAAATGAGGAAAATGAGCTGGCTTCTGCCTATTTCGTACACAATACCCATTCACTATCAACGATGTTATGAGAAGCTCGCCGAAACGTATCCCAGACGAGTTGATGCCCTTTCCTTTCGTCTCTAACTGATTGCAGGCTACTACTTCTGGCTAAAAAAGTAAGATAATCAAACAGCACGGATCTGTAATAACCAACCTGGTTCCCGGTAAAACAGAGAATCCTTATAAACAGTGTTCTCGTATTCTGAGGAGGCACTTAAAGGCAGTGACAGGGTTAACGTGGGTAACAAAACTCTTGATGTAAGTCACCCAAGTAAAAGCTACGGATCCTGGGAAGACTGTACGTGAAAATATTTAGGTGAGTGGAGCGCTCCTGTGCTTCGGAGGAGGCGTTTTTTTTTTCAACGATTGCCGACATTTTTATCTCAGCCCGCCTTTTTTTCAGCGCAGCCCGCCCCTTTTAAGAACCAGTGGCGGGGAGAGGTCATTATCCCCGTCCTCCAAAAGCATTTACTTTATAATGTGAGAACTGTAGACTGATTACTTGCAGCTGAGTAACACATATGTTCATCTAGGTCATCAGCAAATCCGATGTGAAGCAGGAATGTTCAGCATTTCACCCATTTCATAAAATCACTACAGCAGTACCTTCTAGAGTGTCAAAAACCGAAAAGCGGGGGTTAACCGGCTGGCTTTCTCCCACGATCTGTAGAATGCAGAGTTACCGAGACGGGGTAACCTTTCAAGTGTCTGCAGAGATTTCACTACTCTAGGCCATTGAGTAACCAGTTACTCACTCTCTCGAGGCATTCTGAAGATGGACTTCGGTGTAAGTGCGAATAGATGGGGTCGGTTATAAATTTCTACACTCCACCTCCTACTTTCGTTTTTCCGAGAGTCATGAAGTTGCACTCGTAAACTTGTGAAGGCTATTTGAGAGCCCACTGGGTAGTCAGGAAGAGTGTAGAGTGTTAATTTGTCGGCCGTTTCATCTTTCAGTCGTCCAGAAACACATGTCATTATGTCATATGTCCTTGAGAATTCGTGGAGGGGAGGCTTGAAGGGTAATGCTCATAGATATGTACTATCGATAGAATTACATCATACTACAGTGCTCAGGCAATGATTCATTGAGCTACTAGTAATACGATAACAGGTAGTGATAGCGTTGTTCGGCTATGTGTCATTTAACAATACACGGTTGTCCTTCGCGGCATTTACATCCGAATAAAAGCGTTCGGCACCGCCTTTGAGGTATCACGAGTGGGTACGGAGACGTAGAATGCTACCAGCTGATGATTCAGGAAGGGTGTACCAGGAGATGTCGGTGAAAATTTTTTTTCCGTTGAAACCAACAGCTCTGTGTCTCACTTGACCGTCGGCGGCTTCCGTCTGGATATCTATAAAAATACCTGAATTGTCCAGTACCAATCATACAAGTAATACAAAAATACCTATGAGGGTGGTAAAAGGTGCAATTGCGTGCTATGTAGCATATTGCAGGGAATGCTTATACAATTTGGGGTTTTGTCTGATAGATCGAATTCCATGAATAAGGGAACATTTGAGTTGGAAGATTAAAAATCCTTCAGTTCAAGTGAGGTTTTTAGATGATTACGCATTTTTGCAGAAATCGTCTGATGGTCCTGTAACGAGTTTTGGGTTTGACCTGGAGCGCAATACTTGCCACTTATATTGTGTATATCCTCCAAAATATTCAAAGGTCCCATGTTCCCAAATGCTACTTATAAGGAGAGGGTGGCATCCCAACATCACCCCTTGGCATTAAGGCCTGCTCAGTTTAAGCACATAGTCATTTGTGGTTATTGAAGTTTTGTTTTTAAACTCACATTCAAAGTGGAGGGTTGAACAGCCACGCCCACATGGGTTGCCTGTGGTAATTTGAGGCGAAATTTGCGCTAATCTCAAAAATTATGTCAAAAGAGTGATGAAGAAGAAAAGTATCGCGCTGAATCCACTAAAAGCAGAGCCTCCCACTGGTACCATTTTCAGGTTATTTGAGACACTTAAAAGGGATTTATATGAGAAATACGGAACATCATGACCTGTCCGCTGTATCGCGCCGATTAGGAAGGGAATATAATATTTTGCGCTCCCGCAGATTTCATCTGATGCTGCAAAGGTGCAGAATAAATCGAGAAAGATTTTCCCTTCTCACTATTTCATTAGTTGACCTTAAGAGTTAAGCTACAGTGAACATGTTATGAACGGTACCGTAGACGGTTCAATGGTTTTGTTCAAATACAATTTCTACTATTCGACGTTCAGTCATTTACGTAACAAGAACGGAGTTCAAACCAAGCAGTTGCTCTTTACAATTAAAAGTACTGCAATTTGGAAGCATCTGTTGTTTTCTTCCTCCAGCTTTCACCACGCCTTTTCTGGGGCCATCGTTTTGTTTCATTCCCCATATTTGAACGACAGTGAATGCACTTTTAAAACCGCATGATAGCGCCTTCAGAAAAGCCCCATGAATCACCTGAAATGTTTCCGTGACGTTCTCGTGCGGAGAATTGGAAATGCAATGAAACATTTTGTCGAGAGCTAGATGCCATACTTATGAACCCAGCACAAGTCACATTCTAGGCTGTATCTGGACGCCGCCATCGTCGACGTTGTCCGATTCAATCATCGAAGCACCATATTTTATGTCACTCGTACTGCAATAATTTACGTCATGAAGATATTAGAGACAAGATAATTACTAGTCGTCAGCAACGGCCATATTGTTCGAAGTGCGGCTGTTTATGATGCAAACCACCCGTGTATTTCGTATGTCAGCTGACCCCATAATAAAGATCCTGGAGAAACCTGAAAATCCATAAATTTACCCATGAGATCGGTTGAGCTCCCAGATACTCATTGCCAAACCGGAAATCGGATCTCGTGTATTGAACAGTCCACTGGTACCTGCTGATATACGGCTGCAGCCAAAGATCACAGACTACATGATGGGAAGTCTGTGAAGTAATCGTACGTCACAGCAGGAAGCCAAACCTCCTTTTTTCAAAGGTCAACGGACATAGCTCAGGAAATTAATCCTTCAGTGTATAAAAGTAATTGCCTCTATAATAAATGACGACATGCAGCGATAGCTGGCGTCGTAATGTCAGACTGCTAGGGCAAGCCGACGTCAGACTTCGCGATTTTGCGATTCCGCGTCACGACTCCGCAATCTGCAGCATTGCAAATTCTCAAGGTTGTACAATCGCGCGCGAAAGGTGGGATAAGTGCCGACTGGTCGATTTTCGCGCGCCCGCCCCCACGCGGCGCGGCGAGTGCGAGTCGCTTGCAGCTTTATCTGTTGAAACAGCAACAATAACAACAACATAGGCAACTTCCAAAGCTTCCAAACTGCAATCTTTGAAGATCCTTCACGTTACCAGGCATTGCGTCTTGAGCGGAATTCCAAACGACTCGTACTGACGGTTCCGCGAAGCAATTCGACCAATCGGCACTTACCCGAAAGTGTGAATGCAAAATCACCAAATCACGGAGTGTGGCATTGGCTGTATACGTACATAGTGCATTCTCGTGTTGTACTAATGGGGAGGAGAAGGGGGGGGGGGCAACATGTTAAGTGCTGAACAGCAACAGTAGCTTTGCGGGATCTTACATGTACAGTATGCGATGTTTGTATTTACGGTACGTTATTGACACGTTGGCTGTGTACAGATTTCACCCACATTTTCATAAGGCTTTGAAGAAGGCAATTTGCCGAAACGTCAGCCGAATAATCTGTATAATAAACATTATAACAATCTCGGAGGCTAACCACAACGCATTACTGAGGCATCTCATCGCTCAAAATTCAACAAGTTGCCGCCACCACCGTTGACATACTACCTTCACTGAATTCACAAGAAATAAGCCATGCATCCTGCGAACGAAAAATGAAATTGGAAAGCGAAAGACCATTCAGTGAGACTGGACTAGTGTGCCGAATTTGGGTGGTTAACAATGTAAAGGGACTAAACATTATTGCATCAATGGAATACAGCGCTATAGACTGGGTAGCTCAAGAGAAACATTGAAAGACTGAAAACGGAAAACTCACTTTGATAAGAGTTCAATGTGTTTTGTACGGCTTCACTGGAGACTGGGCATCAACGACAGCGGAAAGACGAGATGCTTCAGAAAAGCCATCTCTTCTGAAAACATCCCTCAGGAAAATGCTACTAAGACGAATATCACAGCGGACCGGCGCATTTCCAATGACACCCAGAGCTATTTTATTTTTTAGTTTAATTGTACTGGACTTCCATGATAAGTGTAAGATTAGGGTCACCTACACGGCTGTCGACCTAGTACATCCCTCAATTGGGACAAATGTGACTGTTCCGGTGTCTGTTACCTTAGTAGGGGATCAAGGGCTCAGTACAGGATGCAGTGATGTGCTATAAGTGAATGGAAACCCTTGAAGACCAGAAAACAGTGAATAAGTGCTTCAAGCATCAAAAACCGGAAGACCTTGAACCATGCAGCTACTCCCGTTTCTGACATCAGAGAGGGGATTTTGAAAATTTTTCTGGCCTCCGGGCCTCAGCGTTCCTTACTGATCCTCACTTATATGTCTAATTATTTATGTGTACAAAGATGTGCCAGGAAACAAACAGAAATTGACAACCACTGCAGCTAGTGAAAAGGACGACGGCACAAGTATGCTTATGGAAGGTATTCAAGCTAGAGGACAAAATAAAAAAATTAGAGCACAATTTCACTTCTTGGATCCACCCCCGCTGTACAGGTTAGAGAGCCGGAAAACCATAAAAAACTTACTGATTTGAAAAAAAAGTGAATGCCTTGTCCTCTCCCATCCGTAAACCGCGATTTATGATTAAAGGAAGTAGTAGGGGTAGTTCGGTTGTATTTTCATTCCAGTCTAATAGTGACCCGTGGACGTTTTCACCACGGAAATTGACACTTCAAGCACCACGTCATTTCGATTTACACGGCATCAATGCGATACGATGAGTATCATTCTGCTCATGCTCATTACTCTACACCTCAGTCATGCCTTGGTAAAGTCGACCCTGGGAGGCCGACCGGGACAAGTAAGGCGGCTGGAGCTAAAAAGGCGGCGTCAGCCACAACTCAGGTGTGCGTTTTTCGTGGGGGATTTCGTCGCAGATAGGCTTCCTAGATCCGTAGTTTTCAAGTGAGTGACATCTTTTAGGGATTTCTCATCACCCACATTATCCCTCTCACTGTCTTCAGGTCAGCCATATGGCGAAACTCCACAGAAGATAAGCTTGAAGCTTCGTTTGCCCATGAAAAACTCTCTTTGCTAAAGGGCCATGTTGCTGTGTGAATGGCTCAGATTTTCATCGGACCACCGCCACCGTTTGGTAGCCTTCGGTTAGCGGATTATGCATAACAGCCCAGTTATCGTGACTGGAGAACACTAGGCAATTTCCGGCTGGGCGATCTCACACAATGCAAAGGTGCAGGAGAATGGTGCTGATGGGGCGACGCCACTATCGTGCCGTTAATCTCTAATTACTCGACCTCCGACCGTTATTTGTCATGGCTTTGTCATGATGACAGCAATATTTGTGTGAGTCTCGCTGTGTACTACCATATGTAACAGGTCACTCTGATAATCTGAGCCAACCTTCTGGCATGCATCATTTTCCGCACAAACAATGCAACAATGCATGAGATGACACTCACATGCTGAGCATGGGAAGGGACAAAAGTGAAATGTTAGGCCGCCTCGGATAGCAGCTCCGTCGCTTCTTTTATAGCTTGAAACATAGGAACCTCTAGTTTCCCTCAGAGGCTTGTGGAGTCGTCTTGCATTCATGGGGTCATAGTGATCAGTTTTGTGACTGAGCCAGCTTTTATTTTTTCACTTGTTTTGTTGCAAGAGTTCAACACTCATAAGAGGTAATCAAATCATTAGATGACTCATATCGATATGACACCTTCACTGTCCATTTCCCCGCTCAAAAGGTGAATGAAGTCTCAAAGGCAGTGATAGGGGTAATTCGGGCCGAATATGGAAAGATCCAATATTGAGGTGGACGTGTCTAGTAGTGCAAAAGTGAAGAAAAAATGGAATGAAATGCTCAAAAACCCGAGATATGAAACCCCCTGGCCGCCGTTCCCTCAAAGGAGGCTGGTTGGACCGAAAGAGGGGCGGCCTGGCGTAAAACACGTGGAAGCTGCTGAAGAAGACGGCTCTTGTAAAGCCCGGGGGCATTCTTTTTCATCGGAAATTCTGCCTCATTAGTCTTCTTGACCCCTAACTTCCATTTGCGCGAGTAATTTCGGGAGTTCTCGTTACCCACATTACCCCTATCACTGTCTCTAAAAGGGCGAGCGAATAATGCCCTCCTTTCCATTCTGCGCCATACACAGAATAAGAATTCATCTACTATATGGTTCCGCGATAAGTTCGAACCGTTCCTTATGCTGTGTGCTTCACATCATTCCCTTAGTCTTTTGACAAATTTTAAATACGAGTTCGATTCAGCTGTAAAAAGCGAAACTATTTCTTTTAAATCATTCAATTTTTGTTATTTTTAACGCTTAAAATTGGAGAACTAAGGAGGCGGAAACCTGCACTATAAGCACTTCGAGGCCGAAAGGACGACCTTCCCCTTCATACGTATGAAGGGAATAAACCATTATTAATCAATTCACTGTTTTATTCAAGGCCCTTCTGTTTAATAAGATTGTTTTATCATGATTATCAGCGAAAAAAGGCTGGGGTCGAAAAAGCAGATATTTGCCTACATACTGGGTCCTTGAGTTCTAGAACTTAAACATTGAACGACTGGATAATCCTTAATAACAAATAGTACCATTATCTGGATTCAAATACAGATGATAGAAAGCAGAACCAGTTTATTGCACAACCCAATATAATTGTGGATCGGCTCAGAAGCACTTACGAGTTCAGCAGCAGCTTGAGACGACTGCGTAATTTCCTAATCACGGGCAGCTTTCGAGATATCAATGCGGGAGAATCCGTAACTTCGACACACTGTTATGCTTCCTTTTCTCAATGATTTTAGCAGTCTAAACAATCTGCTATATCGAGCCCGTCGGCTTAATGAGGTGTAGAGAATCAGTGGTCCCGATGATGGGGAAGATAACATTTTGTCAAAGTCCTTTGAAGGAATCATCCACGGAAAAGTATTAGGTTGTCCCAAAAGTCTTGTCGTATTTTTCCAAAAAAAAAAATCAGTAACTCTTGTTCACTTCGAGGCAGGTCCAGGCGGTTCAGGAATATGGTAGAACGTTCCCTAAGCTTTCTAGGAAAATTCATATTGACCCACCAGATCCCGTGCAGAGAGCTACAATGCCCGTTGTCGATACCCACCCAACTCGCGGTGTCATCTAAAATGAGCGGTCTTGCGGCACCGAAACGACGGAAGCTTGCCACTCCATCAGTGCTGCATTGGGCAAGGGATGTGTGAGCTAGGAGACCGTGCGCCACTGGTTCATCAGCTTCAGCAACGGCGAGATTGACATGAAAGACAAACCACGCTTGGGACTGTGCTGGTTCTGGGACGCGGAAGGAATGCTTTTCCGCGAGGTGCTGGTACAAGGCGAGACAGTCACCGCTATCGTATGCATCCACCAGCTCCAGCAGCTCGCCGTCGCTGTTCGAAAAAAGCGCCGAAAAGGTCCGCGGTCACCCTCCTACATGACGACGCCCGCTCCCATTTCGCGAAAAGTTCCCAGGCCAGGTTATAGGAGCTCGGCTGGGATGTTCTGCCCCGCCCGCCATACTCTCCAGACATTGCCCCTTCTGGCTATCACCTTATCCATCCTCTCGAATCCTTCCTGGCCAAGAGAAAATTCGTTGATTATGACTTGCTTGCGAAGGCGATCGCTGACTTCTTCGACTCCCAGAACCCAGGGTTTTGAGAGAAGGGAATCAACGATTTTCCTATAAAGTGGCAGAGGGTTGCCGATAACAATGGGCACTACGTTGTTGCCTGATTGTTATTTGTTGGACGAAAAAAAAATAAAAAGTGATGATCGAAAAAAATACGACAAGACTTTTGGGACAACCTAATATAATAGGTTGTAGGGGAAGTTGTGATCGGTTTCGCTCTTTCACAAGTTAAATTCAAAAAAGGCTGCTCTCTCTGAACATACCCTTTCCTCAGAACTTCTCAAGATATTTGATGGTCAGAGAAATTTCAAAGAACGGCAAAAGTATACTTTTTAGATGACTTTATGTACTTAGATATTCCACTTGGGTGGGACCTTTACGGAGGCAACTACAACGCTAGCACTGCTATGGAAGGTGATAAAGCTCTGGAGGAACAGTTTGGCTTTGGGTTTAGAAGTGCAGAAATGAGAATGAGCTGCTCGAAGCTTCAGTTGACAAAAGCGCTTTGATTAATACAGCAAAAATTGAAGAGTGTTGCATTTCCAGGAATATCTAAAAGTATTAGGCTTCCCATTACACATGTGTTTGACCACCTAAGGTAAACTTGGTTTGCCAAAACTCAAAAAATTGGTGCTGCGCGATTACTCGAAGCAGCTACACGCGACCGCATTTTTCACAGATCGTCTTCAGAAATTGCAGGTGAATCCCTTACTCGTCCGTCTTACTCTCCGGATCTAGCGCTAATTCAATTAAACTTTTTCAAACATCTAGACAGCTAAACGAAGTGTTTAGAAAACATCAAACCTGTGGTCTTTTATCGAGATGGGATAAGCGAAAATGCATCATCTTCGCAAAATTGTGACAAATCGAACGGTACTTATTCTTTGAAAAAGATGCAGCACAAGCCAAGTTCGATCTCGCGAAGGTTAAGTTGAAAAAAGTTAAACCTGTCAAAACGTCCCTTACACCCTAATAGTTGAACTCGTCGAACGCACTGTCTAATAATGCTTAGATCTCTAAACGGCCCTCCTCGTATGATTGCATGAGCCTAAGGTCCACAACAGCGACTCAAACCTTGCGCTTTAAAGTTTGCAGTGCTGCTTTTGTTATCAATGCAATGCGTGCTCGTGCTGTGACGACGCACATACATGACAAGATGTTGCGTCATTTTGTCCAAACAACAGCATCTGACAGGGCATGAACATGCCGCCCGACTAGCACATAATTCACACTGTTCAGGGACCACTAAACGGGCTGATTGCTGTTAATTACCATCCCACCTTTGGCGATGGCTATGAGGAGAGAGATGTGAAGGTTTAATGTCCATACGCCATTACGGGGCAGGTCACCTTAATCCACTCTTTTGGATTCGAGAGAACTGACTGATACCCGCTTCAAAGAGGAAACAAACTTTTTTCAGTTACCTTCTTGGTGTGGTGAGGGTGTGTGCCAGTAAGGCAAAAAATTGGCGTTGCAGCGTCCGGGTGCGACTCGATGATGCGAGCTATGCCTGCCGTATGAAATGGCCCTGTAGCGATGACAGTACGACTTATTCCAGGCGCTTCAGCACTTAACTAGTACGGCGCCCCGTCTCGCACCATCTCGTCGCGTGCCATACGCAGCCACGCGAATTTTCTGTCCTAATGGCACACACCCGAGGTGGTGTGGCAAGTGTCGCCGCTCTCACTCACACCATCATCAGATCTCGGATTAATGACGGTGAAAAGTTACCGGGCTCGTTTTTAAGGAGAAAAACACAACTCGGACTCGGCTAGCCACCACATGCCACTGTATAGGTTGAATTCCACTCAAAAACGACCAACTTCCTAATGCTGAATGGAAGTGAATTGTGTGGCACATCCTTGAGTGAAACTAAAGAGCGGCACGTTCTTAATGCACTTTTTTATTGAAGACGTTACTAGAACAGTGACTTTGAGAATCTACAGTATGCATGAATATGAGGAGCTCAGCGGACGTTCAATGGTCAAATGTTTGGCAATATGAAAATAAGCGGAACAGCCACTACCAACAGGCCAGCCAATTCATGGATCAGCGTTCCTACTGATAATCTTGAAAAGGTAGCAGCTCATATCGAATGGCCAGTGCGTACTCAAATTCGTCACCTGTTGGAAAACTGATCTAGAATCATGGCAGAACCTGGTTTTCTAGGCGGAGTCATCAAAACTCTCTCAAATCTGTGGCGACCAGTGATTGACTGACTTATCCATCTTTGGCTACTTTTCGATACTTGCATGCTGTCAAGGACATCGTTTCATGCCATTGAATCCCGGAACTGAATTGTTCTCTGAAACTTCCGGCTCCTAGAATATCAAACCTGAACATTTCAAGAATCCCTGACGGCTGGAACTTGGTTCTTTCTTCAGTGTTACTTATCAGAATGCGAAGTTCTGGCGATAAAGGAAGTTCTGAAAGACAAGGCAATTCTGTCTCCTCCCTTTGATCTTTAAGGGCTCTGGTCACTGCAAGTAGGCTAGTGCCGTAGTAAGGAAAGATCGGAATGAAGCGGTGTTCCCCTTGTTCCTCGTCGCGTATATGTTTTTACGTCCACTGCATCATTGTCTCGAAGGCACAAGGTACCGGAAGGAAGAAAAGCGTATTCGGAAAACTGTTCTATGTTAATGAACATTTGAGCCTTGAGAAATACTTCATATGTAGCGAAACTCGCGTTGAAAAACGTGCCTTTCGGGAGCTATTACGATCCTCGCGCGCTTCACCTGGAACTGCACACTCAATGGCCGAGTTGCCTGGCGACGACGGACAGAGATAGCGCAACTGACTTCGTCCATGATGATATCAAAAAAAAAATGAAACAGCAAACAGAAACATACAGTCGAAACAATGAAGGGAAGAAGCGGAGAAGTAGGGAAAATTACGTATATGATGGAAAATATCCGATAACTTCACACTCGACGTCATGGCAAGGCGTCGTATGTGCAATAGCCGAATTGCAGCGAGTATCTTAGACCAAAATTGCCCCTACCGGTGTCTGAAAAGCGAATTAAGTCGCGTTCTTCTACCGTTGCTCGGCCATGACCTCATCTGGGAGCATGTCGCGACAGAAGAACGCCGCTATTTCTCTCCAAGTACTGCCATTTGGTTTTCCCGCGCGCACACTTTCAGCCACCAACCCATTAGTCGCGCCGCATTTTTCTCACTGGAGCACATAATATTCTCGCGTGAGGAGTTTTACAATGCATGTACCGTGTTTGAGGACCACTTCATGAACAGTACGAAGACCGTGTTACCTTATTTTCATGCGCCAACTTCTGTACCATATAAAAAAAGGAAGTCATTTATCGAAAGATAACCATATGAGTGACAAAATGACGACAACACACAATTCGAAGTAAACAAAATTGGAAAGATGATGTGAATACAGTGAAAAAATAAGTAGAAAAAAAATATCCGCTCAACAACAAGAAGCATTTCAAAAGTATACCTGGCATTAAGCAAAAGATTAACATGAAACCATTGTCCACATAAGTATAAACAAAAAAAAACCAACTAACGACTCCATGGATCACGTAACAGCGAATCAATCTGTAGAGCCTTTGATAGGTCTCAAAATTGGGGAAAGAAACGAGTAAAAAATGTGCAAACAATACCAGTACATACTAAACAAAACGGCATCAACGATGCGGAGGAAACGTCCTTGAATGAGCTAGAAAGATTCCCCACGACAGCAGGAATTATGCAAGGCAGGGTGAATTCATACTTTGAGATTTCTGGTACTGAACAGTTACAGTTGTACTACAAAATTATCCTTATATTCGTACTCAGTGCTTTGGTAGCCCACGAAAGGAAAGCATATTCGAGAAGCCATCGATTCTGTGGCCCGACAGTTTGGGCTTTTGCCTAAACCTAAGCGGAAGGAACTCCGTGGAGTATAAAACAATTAATGCAAGATGAAAGATTCGTAGACTGCCGAAAGCGGTTTACCCTCCCTAGGCTGCCGCCATCCCCAACTCTGATAACACCAAATACTGTTTTTAGAAAAAATGCGAGATATTGCATGAAGATTTCTGGTGAATCTCAAGGTGAAACGAAACTATCCTTGGAACATAAGTGTAGCGCAATTCACTCCACCTAAGTGCAGCCAAGCGGCGATCAATCGATAATTATTGACTGTGCAACTAGAACTTACTTTAAACTCTCTGCACCACCTGAGCATTGTTCGTACCGCTGAGACAGGATTTCGCAACGCGACGCGGCAAGATAGTAGAACCGTAGGTCGTTGGGTCCTAGAGCGAATGTCATGACTCTCATTTTGGGCGTGGGATAGGGGGATTGACGGGGAAACTACAAACGCCTCTGCCCGCACACATCTCGACGCACGTCGCGTTGCATATCTTGTCCTAAGATGCATATCCCTGAGCATGCACCTGCGAGAAACATAGAATTTTTAGTCTTCCGAGTTTGGATAGCTATCGTACTCAATCACTTCATCGCTTGCACAATGAATCAGTGTCATCAAAGGATTTGAAAAACAGTTGTTAATTAAGCAGTTCTTCACGAACTCTCCATAGAGTCCATTTAAAAATTTATAAAAATCAATAGCATGATGATACTTGCTCAAAGATGTGGAAAGAGAGGAAACTTGATTTTGTAAACTCTCGTATTACCCGCATTGAGATCGACTGGTTATCGTAGAATTTCACGCTTCCAAACCGGTAAAACAAATGACATGAGAATGAATGTGAGTGTGAATAGACTTAGACGATTATAAGGGATCAAAAAACGAAATGAGGATCACAATGAACAAAAGAGTGAGGAACTGTGGTTGGGTGGAACTCATCGCGAACAGATTCACTGAACAGTCTAGCTTGTGCAGAGGCACTTCCACGAGGCGTGCACCGACATAATTTCGTGGACTAGCCCGATCGCAAACCAGTGTGTGTTTGTCGCGAATCTGAATGGAAATATAATAATCAGATAAGCTAATTATTTGATTTCCGCTTACTTATTTCGTCATAAAAAAGGCCGCTGCCTTTTATATGTTGAGCCTTGATGCTCATGAGTAATCAGTGCTCATAACTTCAAGGGGTATGCGTGAGGTCCAAATGAGCCAGGCCACGCGAGGAGGCGGTGGCCGCGCCTCTTGGAGCGCGACAATTTGCAACGTTTCCCTCCTTGTAAAAACCGATAATCTCGATCGACATCAGCCAGTGCCCTCTGGCTGCATAGAGTTCTTCTTTTTGCTCACTCATTACCATAATTTTCTACCCACATCCTGCGTTTTAGTATCGCTATAGAACTCCTCAGACAACGAGGCAATGAAATTGGATACGTGATGTGACCGAGTGGAGGTGAAGCGGTAGCAAGAGCCGTCGATATTTCGCGTATAGCCCGTTGATCGAATCATACCCTGGTGCTACCGCGGTGGGGGTGTGTACACTTATGACAAATTTTCGCGCGGCTGCGAGCGGCGCCGCGGATTTCTTCGCGTGTGATTGCGTACACTGCAACCCTCCCTTTGGAGTTTTACACCCGAATTAATTATTTTTCAATTGGGATTGTTATCATGTCATGCTAACGTTTCATTTACTTTTTATGTCACTATTTTGTCTTTTTAGGGAACAAAAGTTATTGTTGTACATATAGTGATGAGATAAACAACTATTTCTTAAAGAGCCTCCATGCTACCAGACCCTTGCGTTCTGAGCGGAATTCCAACTGACCACGGCCGCGTGTGCGACGTCGCAACGCGTAAATTTCATAAGTGTACACACCCTCCGCGTTGGAGGGGGGACATCGCACTATGGACATTATTTCTATCTCAAAGCCTACGAAGACAGGAATCCCTTTTCCTCCACTAAGCCTTAGGCAAAAATATACGCCTGAGTGTGCAGACAGACCCCTCAAAGATACCTACAAGATGCTTGGCTTAGCAACTTTTTATAAGAAGCCTGCCTCCCTTTCCGAGATAGTACCTATACCCTTACACAAAGTCTTCTCTCTCAGGGGTTATGCAATTTGGTTCTTTTGGTTCTTACGGGACTGATGAAAACTCTACTCATTGCGACTACATTTCTTGATTGACGAGTTCCCATAAATATTCGAGTTATTGGAAGAAAAGGCTTGCTTCGTCTGAGATTCTTCAATTTACCTTCAACGCTAGAAATCTTCGAAATGGTATTGTTTCCCATGGCTACACTACTTGTATTTATTAACAATTTGCATTTTTGTTCACAAATCTTCATGGGCAACTTACTACATCCGTAGACCGAACCCATGTTACGTATTCACTCGATTTACAATCACAATGAAACGGATTTCGGAGCACGTAGGTGTCTGGCCGTGCCATGGACGCTAATTGGCGGAATGTTGGCGTCAGCGAGTAAAATTGATTCCTGAAAATAAAAGTTCTATACTATCAGAAGTGCAAAAGACATAATTCAGAGCAATGCGACACCTTGAAGCAAGGGTGCATGCCATAAAAGTGTGTAATTAGTTACGGTGGAAACCCCTAAATCATGCGAAACTACAAACGCAAAGGCCCCTGGGGTTCGTAGCCTTACATCAGGTTTCGCACCGCGTTAAGGGACGTGTCACGCGTTACATGCGAGCTTAGGGTGCCTAAAGCTGGGTCATAAGGCGATTACACCACTGTGATGCTACGGGCGCCGTATGTATTGGGTTGGGGAATAAGTCCCCGCCGTTTTTTTCAACCCCGTTTTTCACATCGTTTCCTTCATCTTTTGACAAAGCTCATATATGTTTTCGATAGAGCTTTTTTTTTGCTCTACAAAATGATAACATCTATTTTTCGATTCCTTCGACTATTTGATATTTATGAGGTTTGAAAATGAAGTAAGCTGAAGGCAAAAAATTAGCACTTGCGCACCTCATCTTTCTCGTCTGCCATGAGACTAAAAAACGTATGTGTACACGTTTCGATAGAGCTTTTTCGCCCTACAGAACGGTACTACTTTTTATCCAGATAGCTCGATTTTTTGCTGTTTTAAGGCTCACAAATGCAGTACTCGCAAAAGTGTGAACTTTCGTTTCCTCCTCTTCCTCGCCTACCATCAAGATTGGAGAGAATGTGCGTATGTGCATTCGATATAGCTCTTTTTGCTCTACAAGATGGTACCATTCTTCTTTTGCATCCTCTCATATTTTAGCATGTAGGAATGAGTTTCCACCTTTTTTTTCAACTCAAAATTACGTGATAAAAATAAATTCTTTTGGCACAATATTTGTACTATTCGATTGAGCTCTTTTCGATCTACGAGACAGTGTCTACATTTTTTGTTAAAGTTAACTTTGGCTGTTTTTAGGTCATTTAAAAGGAGTGCCAAGTCGACGAAATCGATCCTGATCGACACAAAAAGGCTGGATTTCGTCGACTTGGCACTCCTTTTAAATGACCTAAAAACAGCCAAAGTTAACTTTAACAAAAAATGTAGACACTATCTCGTAGATCGAAAAGAGCTCTATCGAATAGTACAAATATTGTGCAAAAGAATTTATTTTTACTACGTAATTTTGAGTTGAAAAAAAAGGTGGAAACTCATTCCTACATGCTAAAATATGAGAGGATACAAAAGAAGAATGGTACCCTCTTGTAAAGCAAAAAGAGCTCTATCGAATGCACATACGCACATTCTCTCCAATCTCGATGGTAGGCGAGGAAGAGGAGGAAACGAAAACAATTTGAGCGACTTGTATAAAAACCAGTACCATCAGAGCTGAAAAATTATCGAAAACGTATACACATACATTTTTTGATCTCGATGGCAGACGAGAAAGATGAGGTGCGCAAGTGCCAATTTCTTCCCTTCAGCTTACTTCATTTCCAAACCTCATAAATATCAGATAGTCGAAGAAATCAAAAAACAGATATAAGCATTTTGTAGAACAAAAAAAGCTCTGTCGAAAACATATATGAGCTTTGTCGAAAGATGAAGGGAACAATGTAAAAAAACGGGTTTGAAAAAAACGGCGGGGACTTATTCCCCAACCCAATAGTTTCCGTATAATCGCTCTAGGACCCAACTATTGCGGCACCCACAGTTCGCACGCAGCACGTCACACCCGCATACCGCGTTGCCTAATTCTTTGGTAAGGCTCCTCCTTTCGGAGGTACAGCAGGTGCTTGGGCAAAAGCGATTGCAGTCGATACTGCTGCTGCTCAAAAAGCTAAAGGTAAAATGTCACGGAACAGACCTGCTCAGATCCAAAAATCGAATATTCGGCACGCATGAAGCGTTCACAGACAAGGTTTTGAGGAAGTTTTGACGGAGATCCAGAGACGATAACGAAGGAAATGGACATGGCAAGTCGTAAGGAACGGATTGAAGGAAATTGTAAGAAAGATCCAGTACCTAAATGCAGAAATGATCCAATGATTCAAAACCTCATTCAAAGTAATTCAGACAAAGATTGGAACTAGTTTTGAAGAAGATTTGAGTGATCAATCGTCGTTTGGTAAAAAGTTTTACGAAATGAAGAGGGCTGATTTTGGTGCTCATGAGTATAAGACGTGATCTGTAAGTGAGAGCGAGAGGTTGAAGGAGATGCGCGCCTCAATATAAGACCCTACGGTGATGCGCGTGGTGTGGATGGCTGAGTAGCGGTGGAGATAAAGGCGACGGGCCTTTCATGGCTTGGCAGTTGCCCCACCACTTATGGTGCAGTGGGCGCGAAAATACTCTTGGACGAAAATCAGCGGGAAGGAGGTAGCTCTACTTTTTGGGATTTCGGCACTTTCATTCCTCCTACATGCGGCACAGGTCTTCAGCATTTCTACCTTCATGTTTCTACTTTCATAATCAGTAATCGACCAAGGTGCTAATTTGGGTGCTTTTATGCAAAATGGCACTTTTTGCGCCTGCCACTACCGTCTCTCTTTATAATTTCTCCATTTTTCAATTGAAGTCCTTTGACTTTTAAAGCTGATCGCCTCGTTCTCGCCATTATTTTCTACATTGATTCGTCATATTTGCTGTAATCCTCCTAGGCCTCTCTTTTTTCAGCAATCACTTCTTTGTGAGGGGTGTGACGCAACAGTGACGAGCAGGCCTTGAGAAGAGGCTGTGCAGCTGATACAAGCCCTTTCTGTAGCAATGCGACACTTGTTCTTCTTTGCGAGCTAATTTATGGCTCATCCAGAAATAACCTACTCTCATATTGCAGACAGCGCACTGAAGCATTCCATAAAGCCAGCCATTGCGGTAGCAGTTGCAGTCTTTCATCCATTCTCGGTATGTATCACTCACGTTTGGTCTCGCGGATGATTATTATGCCGCTCGCATTATTATGTGGGAAAGCCGGATTGATTGGTACAAACGAAAAGATCGGGGAACGGGGTGGAAGGGGGGGGGGTGAACCCCAATATGGTCACTCCGCGATTCTGTAGGAATAAGGCAGAGCGAACCACAAAATCAAAGGTGTTTCATAGAAGGGGTTGTTAAGTTGAAAAGTTTCTCCATTACCGGAGAGAATCACATCACTCCACAGCTCAATGAATGAGGCAGAGAAGCTTTTGAACTTCTGACGTACCTCTAGATGTTTCAAATTCGCTCTTTGAAACATTCTCATCATCAAATCAAATTGAACGGTTCGATTGATTGTAGCCGTAAATGCTCGTCGTAGGTACAACTGAAATAACGTTGAAGTACATACAAATGTTCGATGATTGTTAGAAAGAGTGCCACTCAGACAGGGCATACATGCGCTGATTTTGCGTCTCATTAGTGTTCTGGCACAACAATTGTTGTCAGAGAAATGTCGCCATAGGAAAATAACAGCATTTCCTTCAAAATGCTTCGAAGACGAGGGCGATTACAGTTCCAGCAATTCTATTTCGGTTATTGAAGTTTTGTGAAGGGGGGGGGGGAGAGGAGTCCATTCAAGTGGTCCTATTTCTAGGACACAATGCGCTTTGAAGGCAACGGATAGTCCATCTTCGAAAATTACAGACAGGTGAAGTCAAAGATCTTTCAGAAAAGAATTATACGTCCATTACCCAACTTCGCTCGACGGTGGGCAATGGATTGCGGACCAACGAGGGGTGTGTACCCTTATGTCAGGATGCCGCGGGCACAAAGCAGCGAGCGACGTTTTCGCGCGAGATGGTTGCCTCCGTGGGAATCGCGTATAATTGCGTAAGAAAGGCGGCGACCGCAACCACGTCTATTTTTATTCATTTCGCCGTTATTTTGAGATTGTTTTCGAATTGGTTAATAGACAGAATTCAGTTCAATTCAGCTCAGTTTAATTGTTTTCAGCCTACCTCTGGTTGTCTAAGGCGTTTTGCATGCATTCATCCCTATTCCTGTGCTATGTGTCGTCTTTACTTGCATTCTATGCTACGCATTGTATACTTACTTGCATATCAGAAAAGTAGATAAGCTTCTACCTCAGCCTATGAGAAAGACAAGGTGAGCGAAGCCATCTACTTGTGTAAGAACGGACTTTCGTTTTACACCAAAGTGGTTCATCATCGCCAAGCTCCTCCACCCGTATAGGGAGTTGCGGAAGCGCTCGAAATTACTAATTCGCAATTTGATGCAATACAAATACATAATTGGCACTATTGTATGACGTATGAAGCGAAAAAGGTCCGGTCGAGCAAAAGTGATGCGAATAAGGATGAAGCAAAGCATAAAACATGGAGCGACTGCATGTGTACTGGAAACTTTTCAATTGAACAATTCAACCGAATCCTGGCTGTTGAGATAAAAAACTGTTTGGAAACAAGCCCAATATAGTGGCGAAATTAATAATTTTAGGCGTAGATACGGTCCTCGCCCTCTTACACAATTACACCCCACCGAGGGCAGACTACTCGTGCGCCAACGTCGCGCGGACAACGTCGTAATGCGGCACCCTGACATAAGGGTACACACCCGTCGGTGAGGTGGCTGGTCTTTTGGTGTGGTGGACTGGCTATAAGTAATATATGACTGGCCGTCTGGATTTGTCCCAGCTCAAGAGTGGAAGGAACTTCTAACGTGCTCAACCGTCTATTGTTCAACTATAACGGAGGAGAAAGATGAGAACAATCTTAAGACATTCACTTAAAGTCAGCGAGGGTACTCTCACTGATGTGCAGGAGTGCAATTGGAGTCCTAAAAAATTCCCTTTCTCCTTGAGCTCCACCCCGATTGTCGCATCTGACAATGAGACGTGTTACGGCCATACCCGAGCCGTCTCCAAAAAATGTCGCCGATCGATCGATTATCATATCACAGCTACCTAGCAAAAAGCGTGATTATCGATTGACGATCTTTATCAAAGGACGACCAACCGGCTCAAATTCGAACGGTCTCGAGTTCCTCTCGAGGGTGTCGAGCATTTGTTGAGGAAGTTTTTGAAAAAATATGACAACGGTCGAGAAGTCCCGGACAGAGACCTGAGCGTGTTTGGGGAGGGAGAAGGAAAGGTGGGCACGTTACTGAGTTCTGCATTTCTAACGGTGCTGGTTTGAGGATATATGTAGGGTTGTGGCTACAGCTGAACTGAGCTTGAATGTTGCAAAAAAAAAACGATTCCTATTTAAAAAACGATTCCTAAAAAACGATTAAAAAACGATTCCTGAAAAACGATTTCACAAGTGTTATTTTATTCTATTTTGCCTCTGCCTGACGGTGAGAAGACTTTTTCCTTTGGGCATAAACGTTTCAATAGCTGCTGAATGCAATCTAAGGTGGTTCTCCCACAAAATACACTTCGAAACAATTTTTTCTTTCAGCATAGCGATAACTAAGCTTGATATTTATATCTTCAAAACTGTACAAAGTAACAGAAAACGGGCACGCATTTGCTTATCCGGATGCCCCGTCTCACCCCCAAAAACAGTAGCACCGCTGCTGCAATTACTGTGGGTCCAGCTAAGGATGAATATTTTCTAAGACTACTGCTTTTTATGTTTATTATTTATTAGTTCGTTGGTAATGATGCTGTTTCTTGCTTTTTTCTCTTTCCTCCGAGCATGCAGTGGCTCTATGATTCAAGAATTCAAATCAAGCTAAAGGAAAGCAGCTGATCATAATATCTATAACAACAGCTGCATTGTACTGAACATGAGAAATTCGAAATCAACTTTCAATAACTCACATGAGTTAGCCGTGGAGTATGCGTTAGAAAGTCGACATCACTCTCTTTGAGAACAATCTCATTATTGGACAAATCCAATACCCGCAGATTTGGCAGTCCTTTCAATGCGTTCGCATTTAGGTTTACTGAAATGAATGGTGTTGAAGTGATAAGTTAAACAAATGAACAATGATTTTCATTCCTGTTCGCTGCTTTGTAAAAGTTCAAATTTTAACTTTTTCATGATTTCGTGCGCATGGCCTTCCTCCGGGAAATTTGGAAATTTGCAGGGCCTGAAATAGTTTGCACTTTCCCAAATAGACAGTTCCCTTTTCAAAGGAAAACCAGATGTTTTCAATGGCATTACAAAAAGATATGCAGTTGCTGGTACTGAATAAAACGTGGAACGAGGTTCACCCCACTATTTTTTGATATATGGGCAACTCACATTCGCACGGCTCCACAGGTCTGAGAGGGTGTCAAAGGCATGGCCTATCTCAAATGAAACTGTAAGGTCAAGGGTTTCTAGACCCTATTCAAGACACTTTATAGGACCTTGGGAGCGATAATTCGGGAGGTAAGGACAGAGAACATGTTTGGGAAACTGTCAGGAGAGCAAAGAAATGGTTTGTGACGTGATTGGCAGTGAAAGGTGCGCTGTGAGCTCTTAGCGAGCCCCTAAGACGTGCATCACCTCCTCGCAGAACTCAGCACGTCATCGACTGCGTGCCACTGCCACACATCGTAGATCCGCGTGGATCAGGGTGATATTTGGGACGTGTCGCGCGAAAAAACACGGTCGTGGCTGGAATCGACAAGGGAGAATAGAGACCGAGTGGCTCGGATTTTGTGCTGATTAGTTCGTATTTTCTCCACAGCATAATCTACCATCTCTAATTTCACCTGCAAGGGCGAACTGCTTCTGCTACCTCTCCGGAATGAGCGGGTACGATTGTTACTCATTACTTCCTTTTGCGGTTGAAATTCAGTTTTCATTTTCAAGTGCTAAATACTCAGTTTATTACCTTGTACGCCAATGTATTAATAGGACGTAAGTAAAGTTTCAACCGGTTTTCACAACTTCATTTTATAAGATCATGACTCGGCTTAGACTGCACCTTTTTCACAAAATAAGTATCATACGATTCGCTACACTTTGGCAACATGCATATTTGCATATCCCATTCTGGTGAAAGGCTGACGATCTATATTGCGCAGAATAGTAAAAAATCGACCCCATATCTCATGATGCTTCCTGAACACTCTGCTACTGAGGAGCCGTCCAGATGTTCAGGAAAGTGGGGTTTCGTTAGCAATAGGTCTGACGAGTATGACGATTAAGAGCTTTAACCTCCAGTTTTTGGGAGACGATCTTTGAAAAATGCGGTGGCGTGTAATAGCCGCTCCGTGGTCCCTCGCATCACCCGATTTTTGCGTTTTGGCGAATCAGGCCAACCCGAGGTTGTCACCATCTGTGATAAGAGGGCCAATACCTTCAAATAACCCCTGCAAATGCGGATGCTCATCGCTTTCTGCGGTCGTAATCAAAGCGCATTAATCAACCTTGAATTCGAGCAGCTCATTGTATTTCTATACTTCTAAAACCAGAGACAAACTGTTCCATCCAGCGCTTTACCTGCTCCCCCTGCAGTGCTTACTTTTGTAGTTGCTTATGTTGTTACTCGACTTAACAAGAACTCGTGAAGTGAACTCTTCTAAGAAAAGCCCTTTTAGCAGCACTTTAAAATTTCCCTAAAAAATTCTGAAAATCGTGGAATGCTAGGGGGAGCCATATTCAGAACGAGCAACTTTTCATCAGTCTAACAAGCGCAGTGAGTGAGGCGATCAGAGGAGATACACTTCAAATTTTGATTTATTCTGTGAACGCGCAAAGCCGGCCACAACTTCCCTTATAACCCAGTAATTACGAAATATTAAGTGGAATGGGTTAACATAATCATTGAGAAAGATGAGAACTTAGGTCAAAAATTGAAATCCGAATTCAATGCTTTGCATTCCATACAGTTTTTTTAATACACCGTCGTTAATGTTTTTGTACAGAAACAGTATCGAAAACTTTTCAGAGCTCATAGACGGCTTTCATGTGATATGCAGGGTTCCGAGGTCTGCTGCTTCCCCACATAACGCCTGGCAGCCCCTCTCTGCAGCTGTCGGGCGGCACATTCGGACGGAATGCCCGACATAAAAGCTCATTTCCCCTTGTTAGCTTTTTCAGCACTGCAGACATTTCAGCCTATTACAAGCGAAACATGATGATGGACGCTGGACAAAATGACAAACCTATATAATTGGCTGAGATGTTCAACGTATGCAGTCTGCTATGGCTAACAGAACCGAACAACGATGATGACGGTAGATCTTGGAAGTTATTCCCATGAAACGTCACCTTCTGAAGAGATCTGAAAAGCGATATGTGTTGCCTGGTTTTTGGGACTGCACTATTTATTAATTTATTTTTATCTATGCTTGCTGTGAAGCACCACCATAAAACACAAAGTTATGGGTGGAACTAAAGCATGTAGAAGATCGACTAAGAATTTCTAATCATCTACTGATTTGGGAATATTTCTTAGTCCGTCAAACTAACTAAATCTCCTGAAGCATAAGAGCTATAAGTGAATAATTCTTTGTGAAAATGAATTTAAGATATAAGGACAGTCCTACCCTTGGAATTTGGTGACCGAGAAAGCAACGTCCATCAAACATAATATTTAAAAAGAAAATAAATGGAGCTATCCACGATACAGAACTAGGGCAGAGCCTCACACTATCAATACGTTTCAGTGGCGGAGACATCATTGATGCTTTTGCGAGCAGCTAACAGACATTCGATGACGTGTACTCAGAAAAAGTGAAAATCGGAAATCGGAAGACATTGGGCTCACATTCGGCAAACAGAAAGGCAAAAAAAAAGTCGCGGAATCGTTCACTCTCGTTCCTTTGCACGTACATTTTTAAGTTACACCAGAACTAAAGCTTTGATCGGTCAACACAGATTTTACCGTACTCATTCCATCCTCAGGCTTTCGAATACTCGTGGAAAAATTTGAAAAAAAACACATCCATCAGCTAGGAGGAGAAGGCATTTTTCGCTCTGAGTGTATTTTCCCAACTCTCTATCACTCGCGCATCGTTTTCCGATTTCAGAGTTACGAGCTTTCTGAGGGATTGCAGACCATATTAATGGCTGCATATATTTGGATTTCATCCCGAATCTAGAAATATCCTATAAAGGAGGAGGCTAGCATCCCCGAATCATCACACCCCCTCATGGATGTTTAATTATCTGTCGGACGGGAGACATATGAAGTTGATGAAGCGGAAAATATAAACATAAACAAGAACAAGAACGATATCATCTGCCCTTTATATGCAGATGATATAAATCAAACCATGGACAAATTTAAAGCACTGTGGAGTAGAAACCATATTTGAGGTGAACTACTCCTATTACTATTAGGTCTATGCAGAATAAATGGCCAAAGCGGACTACTTTTTTCAAAACGCCATAACTTCGCTCAGACACAACTTTATTTGTCGAAATAAAAACCATTCGAATCTACACAACCTCGCCAACGATCTGGTAAAGAAAATATGCCATCATGATCAAATTCAGGATTGCGAAAATTAATGAAGTCAACGATGGCATTTTCAACATGCATCGTTTCGGCGAACTCCTTCTGACCCAGGTTTGCATCGAGAACCGGGAAAAAGTGGTAATTCGTCAGAGATAGGTCTGAGGAATAAGGGGGGTGAGGGAGAGTCTCGATCAGTTTCTGCCGGGTGACTTGCGAACTGTGGGGTTTTGCGTTGTTTTGCGCACCCAGTAAAAAAATGACGCAGTTAGGCATCGAGCCTCTCCCTCACCCCCCCACCCCCCTTATTCCCCAGACCTATCCCTGACGGATTACCACTTTTTCCGGGTTCCCGATGCAAACCTGCGGCAGAAAAATTATGCACGATAAAAATGCCATTCTTGACTTTATTGATTCTCGCAATCCAGAATTTGATCGTGATGGTATATTCTCCTTACCAGATCGTTGGCAAAATTCTGTAGATTCGAATGGTTTTTATTTCGACAAATAAAGTTGTGTCTGAGCGAAGTTATGGCCAATTACGTTTCGGCCATTTATTCTGCATACACCTAATATTACTATCACAGGTTACGTGCTACCCATGGAAAACTGCCAAAAAGGCACCACTCCGACATAGCACGATCGCTATGGATTTATCAAAACTCGCAATAAGCACCTTCGTTTGTGGGACCACTGGTTACATTAGCATAAAGAGAAGGTACATTCAAGGATAATTTGAATACACAGGTCCCTTTCACAAGCACGGAACCACTAATCCTTCAGGCCTGCGATTTCCGTTAGCAAAAGGATGCACAAAACCCGTTCTAAGCTAGAGTACACCAATTCAGCTGAGCACCGCCCATTGCCGATTAGTGAGCACAGTTGCGGCGGCAATACATGAGACGTGGCTCACGAGCGAATGTCATACAAGAAGATCAGACAACAACAGATTGTAAGGGCAACGCTAATAAGGGAAAGAAGTAATATCCTTTCTGAGAACATTATGTAAAAACTCGTCCAAGCGCTTAATTCTAGGCAGTTGTGTCATTTGGTACCCATCTATTATAGAATGCAAATTTTGATAGCTAAATGCCATTGATCCACTAAATAAGTCCCCATCAAATGAATCATTTTTGTGATAGATGAAACAATAAATTGGTCCTGGATCGTTGGTGTTGCTCAGTGATATCGCGTAAGCCCGAGCTCCACATACAGCAGTTTACGGATAATTACCCATAGCGCCATGAATTTCTAGTCGAGCATTCATCAGCCGATAATGGCTGAGAACAGCGTTTTATGCCTGGTCTGGCCACGTGTATGCATCATTGAGTTTACTCAAAGCCAGCTCAATGGCGCTTAGGCTGACCATAAGTAATCAGAACTTATGACTTCGTCACAGAAACTAATGTGGTGAAAATCCAAGTGAACTCAAGATTAATTCAAGTTGAACTGACTACTGCTCTGTGCAATCGACTCAGTAATAGTGCCGATTACGTAATTACCCTATAACTCCTTAGAGAGGAATGTTAGTGATATCGGAGGGCACAACAGCTCGTATTTGCTAGGGCTCAAAAGGGGAGCTTCGGTGTGGGTGGAACAAACCCTTAACATCCCTAGCATTAATTTAGAAGTGGTTCACCCACCAGGGCTCGTGCTTCCCCTACTTTCAGTTGCGGTTCCTTCTTTTTCGAATACGAGGACGGATAGAATAGGAAAACAATAGAAAAGAGAGCAGAAAACTTTAAAAAAACGAGAAAGCCGAAAAACTAGAAAGGAAAAAGGGGCTATGAGTAGGTTTATGATCAGCTAAAAGAATCCTCTACGGAAAATTAAGCTATTCTGTGACCCTTATGTTCACGATATGGTTGCTAACTAGCGGCTGCATGCAAATTTCACGAAATGTTTCAAAAAGAGCAAAAAGCGAACGGAGACGAGGTCAGAGACGCAGAGCAATAAGCAAATCAACATCGGGCGCGAAAATTGAACTGCACTCTGCCCGCCGACGGCTGTTCAAATGTTGCTCGGCGGGAATAGAAGAAGTTACACATCTTCCAGATTTTCGACTTCTGTTTTCATTCATGTACTGTGCAGTCCATTTCCCAACGCCTGGCAGGGCGAGGCCTACGGACTTGGATGAACGTGTATCGATCTCTCTCACCCCGCCTCGCCACTCACCCAAGTCCGTAGGCCACGCCCTGCCAAGCGCCGGAAAATGGACTGTATGTGGTGGAGTGATGGAATAATGGAGCTTCCGTGGATGCTTTCTCTATACAAATGCCTAATTTCTCATAGCTGTGCAGCTGGTATGTACATTTCAGGAATTGGAAAGCGGATATCGAATATCTTTTTGTCGCCGCTATTTAATAATGACAGTGAAACTTTTTGGCAACTGTAAAACTACTATTACTGCAGTAAATAAGCCTACTTGAAAATCTCAAGTAATAGTGAAGAGAAGAACCATAGTGCCTCGGAAGATCACCATCAATGTCTGTACTACTTTTTTCGTAAATTTCATCGAATTGTGGATATGGTAGACTGATCGATAATCGTACTTGTAATGAGCGTTGAGATTGAAGAAGACTTCGGTATCGACGAATTGCGCATTTATGCATGCAACTTCACCCTCGTCCTCTTTACACTGGCAAGCCGCGTAGTCGGATAGCGAGCCACGACATAGGAATTGCAGATTAGGATCCTGAACAACTGACTTTTTACAAGTTATCAATAGAGAGATTTTTGTGAGTTTCATTAGAAAAGGATCTGGTGATGCAAATTAATCATTTTAGTTGAGATAAACGCTAAATGTTTCTTACTGCTTGTTTATAAAAATGGATATTATTTGAAATAGCTACTAAAATAGACGTTTAGAAAACTAGCATTTCCCTTGAAGTACAAATTATTGCATATGTGTTCGCAATCTTTGTATTGAGTGATACCTGAAAGTAGCCAGAGATACTTAAAAGAAATTCTAACACAGTAATCATTTACCAGCTGTTCTCTAGTTCCCTCATAAAACTATGTGTCATTTCGAAGAGGGGTAGTGGCATTGTAAGCTCATCGAAGAGACACAGCATTAGTAAGGTGAGTAAGCAGACGAGGATTGAGCATGGATCGAATTTCCAAAATGCTCCACGGATTTTCAGGACTATATCCAACGAAGCAGTAACTGAGTCGCCTCATACGGGACTGGAAAAAAGAACGACGTCATCGTAAAAAAGATAAAAGGGAAAAGCAGATTCACACACAAACTGCCTGAAGAACAGTGAAAGGTTTCCGGTTTACTGGTGGATCTCGGCTAAGGTAGGAGGAGCTTGCACGAAGGGCGGGTTAAGCATTAGACATATAGTTGAATCAATCAAGGCCCGACGTTACGAGCATTGCGAAAAGCCCATTTTGAATATTTCCAGATCCGATCCGATCCGATCCGGTAATTCATGGAAGGGAAAACCGAAGGGAATTCTGCGCCAGTGATCATGGCCGAAGGAAACATGTAATCGACAGAAATTCCGTGTCATTTGGTAAGAGTCTGAAATTTTGAAGCAGTTTTATAAACCTGCATAACAATAAAAATAATAAAATGTATTGGATGAAAAGGTCAAGTAGAAACTCCGCAGATCATAAGCTGAGTGAAACGATCCCTTCCCATTTACGTAATCTGAACACCACTCCGATATGTATTTCACGCCAGTTGGGGCGGATGTCTGAATTAGTTTCTCCCGTCCAGCTTCACACCCTGGTCCGTGCTTCTTGCCGGAGGCCACAAATCTTCTTGCTGAACATGAACATTTCCCCAGCCGAAAATGCCTTCTTTACATTCGAAAGAATGATTAGAGCAGCAAGAAGCGAAGCGCAGAAAAAGCGTTTCCTGTGCGTGTTTTCTTCAGCCAAGATGATTGCTGGGAGATCCACAACGCGGCTCGTAGTGAGGTATTGTCCTCTGAGAAACATCAGCAAATGAGCATTTAAATAGCTCTGAATGCTCGTTCTCTCGACTGGCTGGTAAACTCTGAAAAAGGAACTTATCACGGAGTGGCTTAAATCACGAGGGCAGCCTCATTTGAGTGTAGTGGCGCTTTACACTGGGTTTATCCGATTGCTGGTTAGGAAAACTATCTGGTCAAACAATCAAAAATGTCCTGTTTAGCGCTCTCACGATAAGTTTTTACAACCCTCGTCAAAAAGGAAAGTTTTAAAAATTTATAATTTTATGGAGCTAATTCGTATTCGCTTTTCTATCCATTGTAGTTAGTGACACCCTGAAATATTCAATGATACATGATATTGTTCGCTTATTAACTCAAGATTATTCAATTAATAACTCAAACACCATTATTAACACAGTATATCGCTGTTCTGAAGGTACTTATGAGTTGTAACTACTCCTAAGTTAAAAATGAAGTTAAAAGAACTCCCAATCAATATTACATAATAATTCCGTGTTGATGCCATTTCACTCGTGAGAAAAGATTTTCCAATCAAAGCAGAGAAATCTGTACGAGAAAGAAGAAGCCCCCGGGCGCCGTTCGTACATACTACGTTCAAAATCAATGCATATATTTTCCGTATGGATAGTCTAGGGATTCTCAGAGCCTTTTTTCCTTTAATAAAATCGACTTTCCAATGCCACCGAAGGGAAAGATTCCTCTAGATGCACTTGCGAAGTGGGAACTAAACTGTTCTTTGAGAATCCGAAACTTCGCAAATTGCTCAACTTACACACAAATAAAATTCAAATATGGGTAATGACAATCAATCAACATTGTTACTGAACAAAATGTCTACAATTAGCATTTTCACAACAAACTTCTGCTGGAATATAGAGAGAAAACGCGAAAATGGGAAGGAAATGGAAAATTTAATTCTACCGTACTTTGTGCGGTTTTTAGCAACACTTGGAAGTCTACGAAATCAAAGTACTTGATAAGGAAAGACAGACAAAAAGAGGTGAAGAGCTGGCATTTCTGTACCAGCACTAGGTGGATGGCAAAATACTTCACATCAATTTGCCGATGGACAGAAACTGTGCAGTTCTCCCTAAAAGCCCAAGAGGCTTCTGGAAAAAACCTTTCAAAACATCGCAAAAGGAGAACATCATGAAGGCCTCTAATAAGATCGTGATTACTTTCGCTTATTTCATAGTGATTCGAGTTCGAAAAGTGAACAAGTTCCACTTGTTCACTTTTCGAACTTTTAATCAAGGACGCGGCTGATTCGATGCATGACATACATACGTTCGCATTACAACACAAGCTCGACTGGCGTGTATGAAATGATTACATACTGCAACTATATATTTCGCAATAATTACATTGTATAATGTAAATTAATTATTGTGAAAACCACATTTACGGCTGATAAGTTCAGCCTAACAACATGAAGCATGATTTTACCTCTTGTGCGAAGGGAGTACGTTCGTGAGCGTGGACGGCTGCCGTAAGGATGACCGCCGTCCGAAAAAGTGCAATTCCCAGGCCCGGAATATTGAACGCAACAACTGAAACGGTAAACTTATGCAATGATCGGTGACAGCAAAACGTCACTGTTTCCACTGCGAAAATCACTGCATAGCAGAGTGAGGTAAAAGTAAAAATGAGAAAAATAAGCCTGCAATGAGCAACGACAGTGTTAGCACGAAAATCATGGCAGAGAGCATAATTACTACATTAAAGGTGAATCGAAATTCAGTGAAATTTCACAGAAATATCAACAGCACGAGAATGATTGGTTAGTGTGAAGGAGAAGGGCGGAGACGATGCCCAGCTATGATGAGTGAATGAGAAGGGGTCATGAGCTGCAGCAGCCGGAGGTGGAGGGGGAAAAGGGAGGGCCCGGGGGGGGGGGCAGCGCCTTTCAGCAGCAGCAGCCACAGCCAGCCAGTCAGCCGGCTATTCTCAGCCCCCCAGTCAGCACCCCAGCACTACATTGGATATACTAGTCGGTGCAATATCGATTGCCCCCTCGAGGTGTCAAACGCAATGATGGTCAGTCAGGCTCATATTAATGTTGTTTTGTTATTTTAGCTTCGTTGTCAGCTATGGGACCTTCAAAGAAGCCCGCACAGCTGTCTGCCACATTTCGTTGTCAGTTCATCACGCAGCTCGGCGACTCATCACTATGCATTACATATCGAAATTGCTTTCGAATGGGTCGTTTAGACGGGCTTGGGGCAAAGATTTGGGCCATCTGAGATGAGCCGGCTCCCTCAAGAGGGGATAGTGTCCCATACTCTCAGATTCATTTCCACCTTCTACATAGACCACGCCTCTAAATTTCACTATTTGGAGTAATTCTCTGTAAGATTACTATTGTGCTACGGAACCTCTGATAGTAAACTGATACAATTTAATGCATTTAAAATATCGGAACTTCGGTTATCCGAAATTCAAGAAATTCCATAAAACATATAGAAACATTTTCATATAAAAACACAGGAAATTTTTGGAACCACGTCTTGCGAATTTCGCTCTTCTGGAGTTCGAAAAAGATTCGCAACAATGCTCATGGCAAATGAAAGAGAGGCCTTCCTGCAAGAGATTATCGATTATCCAAAAATTGTTGGAGGGCACACTAATTGGCTAATGGATTCTGCGGGAATGTGTGCTGATTAGACATATTTGAAGCTGAAGTGCAACGACAAGGAGCATATCTTTGTGCCAGTACAACCTGATGGTTCATTCTCACGGAGAACCACAGTGCCCCAGCTGATTTGAACCATTCGGAATCATTGAAATCCTGAGAGCTTCAGGCACCTGTACCGATCTCAAGGACTGATTTGGGGTGAATAAGCCAAAGGGCTGAAATAAGCTCCAGCCAATGAGCCTATGTAATCGCTGTCGAAGTGAGTATCTTCAGCACCTGATTGGTCAATTATCTCGGCAGCCATCTATTATTTGGAGGAGTAGAAACTAGAAGGGCTCCCACGAGACACCTTTTCAATTCAGCCTGCATTCCATCCCTGGAGATCTCGAGTTTCTCTCGTGCGTAGCGTAATGATGGTCAGCACCCCCGCCTAGGTTTTTATTGTTTTAGCTTAAACTGTCGTAAGGAGCGGACACCTGATAGAGTTTACGGCGGAAATTGATATTAACAAAGATGTACACCATTTTTTATGGCTTGCTGTAGATGTTTCATCAGTGAGGATGAATGGTGGTAGGGGCTGTTTTCAGTGGTTCTCGTTCCAGCTAGAAGTGAATGTTGACTTTTACTCTTTTACTCATGGAACGGGTCGTGACATCCCGCCATCAACACAGCGCATACCCACTTAGTCGAAGATCGCTTGCAACTTGGCACTTTTCCGAGGAACCTGTCACGAGGTGTAGAGGAGCTTTTTCCGATGAGTACCGAAATCAGGTGTTTAACTCCCACGGTCCGCACCGCTGGCGAGAGAGATTTGGAGCTGGCACACACAGGAAAATTGCTATTTCAGACAGGTATATAACAGAAAATGAAGCAAACATAAATATAAACTGAAGGTTTGACAGCATGGCAAAAAGAAAAAGAGTTTTACATTTGAAAGAAGTATTTGCATTGGCACGAGCGGTAGTAGTGAAATTAGTAGAAAAGGAGTGCTCCTGAGGCTGTGCACTCGGACAGCATTTGAAAAGAAAGAATTTAAGCAAAAGTGTGATCAGTAAAAAAAAAGACATGAGGGAAGCATGAAGAGAGAGTTCTAGCAGATATTTAAGAAAGACGACTGAAGATTCCATCAAAAACGGTTACACTCTTGTCTTATACATCACATGTGCGGTGCAGAAGGACCCGATGGGGCTCTACGTTGTGCAATTCTCGCTTTTGATCCCCAACCCCGCTCATCGTAAAAAGCCGCGCTGACTGCCATTTGAGCCCTAACCTTTCACACTACATTCGGTAACCGACCTATTACAAGATCACTGGGAAAACGTTTCCAAGGTAGTGGAGTTATGGCTCGAAAGCCTGTCGCAGCTCGTAAATCCCGCCCACTTGCGAGTGACGCTCTTTGAGGATGTGGTTTTGCAAAGTAATGTACGTGTATGTCATAATCCATAACCGGTATCGATATAACCTTCAACCCGGCATAAAAGTCGATCTGATCCAGACCGTTCTTTGTAGGTGTTGTATTGTAAGCACAATCTTGTCAGGGAAAAATGGCTGTAGAAAAGCCAGTCGCAAGGAAATTAAGCTGGAAAGGTGACGCGGCATTCTTGTCGGTCAACACTTAGCTTTTCCTTCACCTTCAATGGTTGCGTCAATATATAAGCCTCATTTTTCCATTACTGCATTCAGACTGGCAACTGGCCTCATTTTTCCATTACTGCATTCAGATTGGCAACTCCGATGTGATTGATAATAATTATAGATCGTGGTGATGGCTATCAACTATGTGATATGACGTGATAGTATGATATAATATCACATTTGATAAAAGATGATCACTATAAATTGCGTATCGATGTAATCGGATGAACGGCTGAGTACATGATATACATGGCAAACGCATGGCAACGAGCAATAAGGAGACACCACTCATATATTCACTCCCAAGCTTCAATTAATGCGAGCGCGAAGCTCCAATCCGGAAGAAAAGTGGAACAGCACGAATTGAAATTAGTGCATGGAAAGTGATAGAGCCACAAACCACGTGAAAAAATGGAATGCCTTCTCACAAGATTGTCTTCAAAATACCACGCTCAAATTTCTGGAACTGGGCCTGAGATGCCGTTAACTCGTACTTGTCGCCTCATGCTTGCGCTAATGCCCAGTCGGCTTGTTCAATAAGAATCCGATTCTTGGAATCATTTGGAAATGACATGTTGAGCATGCATCGGCGAAGATAATGATGATCATCCTGTCTTATCGCATGGAAGCGCATCAACGAATGTTTACATCCCGTGCGAATAGTGATCAAGCCGGATAATGGCACACGATCTCGAGCTCACGTTCCTATCAAGCTAGCTACTCAACGAGACACATCCAACCCACAGTAAAAGAAGAAAAGCATTGGGAAGTAGTCTGAACTGAAAACACTCTGCATCGCTTCCTATACACAAGAACTATTGTATGGTCATCTGTGATTAATGCTCACATTAACAAGAGAAGGGTGTGTGTAATGACTTTCCGAAGTCAGGCCACGCCGGGAGGCGGCGGCAGTATCGCGCGCGGCAACTCAATTTGCGTGGTGCGGTGACCTAGTTCGATCGTCCTGACCGCACTCCAGCACCAAGAGTCGCGTAAAGAGGGTGTGGTGATAGTATGTAAGAAAGATGCTTGTGTATATTGTGGGGGGACGCTAATATTGAATTAAAACTCCAATATAACTAGATTAACCAGATAGGTCATCTACTGGGTATAGTGGAGTGGGGCAGTGGTTCCTTGGCGTCGGAGTGGGTTCGAGCAAGTGTGGCGCCGTGATAGAGCACCATGGCAGCACGAAGAAGACACAGCCTATGTACATAGTTGCCCCAAGGAAAAACTGCCCCGAGAAATTAAGTCTACCCATGTGGTTATCGTGGAGCGTGCCTTTGATATTTATAAGCACTACAAATAAAATAAAAAAGGAAAATGAGTTTCAGGATAAAGTATGTAGGCTGATGGTTGATTGATGATAGACTGGTAAGAGACGTTCAGGCGGAAATGGGTGCGCAGCCCCTCCCCTTCATACTCCCTCAATAGATTAGCACCGTGAGAAATGTATAGATTAGTACTTCATTCAGGGTCACCACATAATAAAATATTTCAAAGTGTTGGAAAGAAATCAATAGTTGTAAATTAAAACAGAGGTTGGAGTTGCTAAGGTGTTGAACATTTCGGGTCAATGCACCTAAATGCACATTCCAGCGCATCCAAATCAAAATATCAAGGTGAGAAGACGATATAAAAAAATGACCCTAAAGGCAGCATTATGGGAAAGTCGGACGAAAAGTAAAAGAAGTAGTGAATGTGAAAGTCAAAATGCCTAGTAATAGGACAGTGAAGAAAAAACGGATGGGATTGGCCAAAAACCCGAGAAATAGGATCCCCTTTCCACCGATGATTCTCGACGCGGACGACCTGTCCGTCAAGAGGGGAGTAGTCTGATCTAGTTCTCCATTGGCATGTTGCCAAATAAACACAAGGGAATATTTGGAAATACGACAGCATACTTTTTGGAGTGAGCTTCAAACTAAAACTGCGAAAGCGCGCCGCGAAACCTTCGATTCTGCCGCATCTCCTTGGCCGCTCCCACCCCAGTCAATCGAAAATTACGTCATCGGGAGGCGGGATCGTTGTATCCAAGAGGCGGAACCGCTACACGGTTGCGGCGTTTTGCAGAGCTTCTATAGCGGAGGGGCGCTTTTCACCGGGGTTTCGCCACAGATAGCCTTCTTTGGCCTAAAACTACAATGTGAGTGACTTCTTGTAGGGATTTCTCCATTACCACATCATCCCTAATGCTGTCTTTAAGCAGGGAAACGCGAAGGTTATCTAAGCCTAGGAAGGGATTGAGCTGATTAGGCTACTTCAGATCCTCTCTCATATATATCGTCCATGAACGACTTAAGGACACTAGTGGAATAGAAAAATGTGTGAATATGTAGGTAAACCGCTATGCTGAGTCTCGACCAAAACCATTGGTCCGGCACAGCACTCGTACTCCAAGCATGGACAGAAACTGAAGCTTTTGCCCATAAACCATCCTCGCAGCAACACTGTGGATTGGGCCAAAATCAAAAGCAGTTAAAAATTTCAGAATTAAGACTGTTCATAAAGACATCAGCAGTGGAGGATACATAGTGTGAATAGAGCTCGTATGTTGTGCATGTGAGTGTGTGAGTGCATGTGTGTATAGTAAGGTATGCGTATCGTTTCGAGTGTGCGTTAGGACTGTCTAGTTGAATCACTGGGTTACGCAAACTAGGCCGCGTTGATAATCAGCGCCGGCAGGGCATGGCTGCGTTCATAGGCAGCGAGTCAGAGCGGCGGGGAGGTGAGGAGACGACGCAGATAACAAGGCAGGCTGGCAGAGGCGGAGACGCAGAGAAACGCAACCAAACCCTGCCGCCGGCATCGCACAGTATGGATACGGCCTTAGCCCTTCGCCCGCGATCGTTCCTTGCTTATCCCTTAATGGAATGGCACAATTTGCAATTTGCAATTACAATTTACAGCGACCAGACCTATTCACAACGGGATCACCAAGAAAGTTGACAGTTAGCCAATTCGTGTGACTCAGTGGCATAAGAGCGTGTGTCAGGACTGTCCAACCAGGTCACCCGCCACGCGAACTGCGACGGCGCGCCCCAAAAGCATTGCTGGTCTCATCGTGAATTGGCTGCATGCCAGGTGACGCGGCCGCTGTCTCCTCGCGTGAAACTATTCACAGTTAATGGATACACCATTGTTCACTCCGACAATGGCAGTCGCCTGCAGCTGGATATCATGTATCATTACAGTGGGTGTGCTGCATTACGGAAATTCGTTCCGTGGCGTTCGTCGTGCGACGCGATGAGCTAATGGTATCGTCGAAACTGGGTCCTGGAACTGTAATGGTATATTAGTTTTAATCGCTCTGGATCCGAACCAATAGGGCATCTTTAGATAGCACCATCGTGTTGCACGCCACACGTGGCACGCGAATTTTTTGCCCTAATTGCACACACCCTCATTACAGTCAGTCGTATGCCGAGCCAGCGCAAGGGCAAGGTCTTAATAAACAGTTTTTTTTATTACATATGAATCCACAGCAAATCTCCTCATTATTCTTATTTAATCAGCATAGTTGTATAAGTGTTAGGATTTCTGGGGCATCCGTGTTTCACCACTAATCTATGAATGCTCAATTAAGCGGAAATAAGAGATAGCACCAGTCCTATGCACAAGATAGAAACGAAGCACCCCGAGCTGAGCGGTGGGGCGTGGCTGAATCGGGAGATGGAGTAACGACTAGAAGCGGCCAGCGAATCGCTAATGTGCACGATCCGAATATTTTAGAAAGGAAAGATAGTGAAAAGCTCAAGGAAGATGATGATGAAGAGGAAAGCTCGAACGATTCGAGGATCTTAGCTCTCCGCCTCTTAGTCGTAACAATTTCGGATTCCGATTCGAATGATTATCATGAACAACGTTTTGCATCATTTCTGACTGACGTCTTCTCAGACATCATACATAGTTCCACCGAAATTCTTCCGCCATGAATTTTTCATATATGTATGTGCGCATGACGGTGTCAGACGTAGTACATACAGACGTATAATACAAAATCGATACACGTTATAAAAACCTAAAGGACATGTTCTCTGAGAAATTGAAGGTTACAGTTTCACGATAGGGCCAAAAATGAAGATAAGCGAATATGTCAGAAAGGCAGCGGGTGACGATGTATGACTAACGATCAAGCCCATAGAAACGAGGAAAAATGAAATCTCCAAGGCACCGACAGAGAAGCGAGCGGCCAAATTCATTTCCCATTGTGAAACGATATCGTATGCGCAACTCTGAATGTGTCTGCATAAACCGGAATAGGCTACGTTAGGCAGAACACAGATAGACATTCGTTTGCGCCGTGTGGAAATGTCACATCAATTCCACTCTGAAATGCATTATATGATTCGTTTATGAAACAGGGGATAGCACTTGATTTTTCCGAACACCACAATAAAGGGTAAATTAAAAGGGTTGCGCTATCTTGGCTTAAACTACTCACCAATCTCAAGAATTGAAGCACTTGCAGCAAGAGCTACGACCAGAAAGGTAGAACGTATCTTGGAAGACTCATGCGTGAATAATTTGATTTGATGTCTGTGGTATGGGTAGTTAGGGCCAAACATGAACAAATCGTTCAAAGACACCGGGAACAGGGCAATTTCGGTTTACTGTATGGGATTACGGTGGCTTGCAGTTGCCGCAATGCACACACGACACCTTGCCAAGACGTCGAAAGTGAATTCATTAGGACGCTTTCGCTCCACTGATTATCACTTCTAACTTTGAAAGTTCGTTATAAAATGATCATTTCTTTGCATCTTCCTCTTTCTTCTGACCACTCGGTTCCTTTAATATGAAAGTCGAGGTGCCTAATAGTACGATAATGAAGAGAAAGTGAAATGAAACGGTCAAAAACACAAGGGATAAGACCACTTTCTCGCACCTGATTCCGAATGGGGGCATGTCGTGTCAACAAAAGGGGAGGTCATCTCAAAACAAGTGCTAGCATAAAAAAAGGCAGCTTTCTCAAAGCCCGGAGCGCTCTTTCTCAACTAAAAATTCTCCTCATATACATAGTCCTCCTGGAGCCGTAGCTCTGTTTTGGATGACTCATCTTAAGAGTTCTCTTTTCTCACATTATCCCTGTCAATGTCTTTCAAGTAGCCAGCAAAAACTGGACGAGTGCATTCAGTTTGACAGAGAGTATTGGTCCGACCGTAGTGCAATAGATCACTGAATAATCTCGAAGCACCCCTAGCGTAAGCGAGAGATTTATAAATTTGCGAAAAAAAATGCAATTAAAATGCTCGTTTCCGCAGCAAACAAAAAACCGTCCACCATGCTAAGAGCGTTTCTTTTTCCAAAATAACACAGCGAGCGAACTTGAAGACACATCTAATTTACTATTTCGGTTCCATCTGTGATCAGATAACCCTTTTCGCTACTGAAAAGGTGTACCTTTATCGCGGTGCCAGGGTGAGAGTAAGCGCGTACAGAATCCGAAAATTAGATGTGTCCCATCGTCTCAGGATGGCTGACACCTGTCAATGATCTGTCCAACGGATCAAGGATGGCCATAGCCGATAAAAGCCAAGTTAGCAGGCCAGTACCCCCGAATACTGGGTGATAACCTCAGTGAGAATGGGCTGCGATCTCGTGGAAGCCCGAGGTCAGGAAGATTTTACTGAGCACGGTGACTCACGAAGGTTATCGTGAATTTTGCCTTCAACAAAGAGTGGATGGGCAATAGTCAACTGGTGATTCATACTTTACTACGAAAAAAAATGAACGGGCACCGCTTCTTGAAGCTTCAGCGTGATATGGTTCAGTGAAAACTTGGATTGAAGCTGCGAAGGACTTCAAGAAAACATCTTTCGAATGCGAACGGAAGGGATTGGAGAGCTTCACAAGCTCGACAACACTGAGATCTGAAAAATGAGAAGTGATGGAGAACTGAGTGTGCTGGAACCTCTAGGGACACAAGTCATAAGGAACCAGAACATGTGCGGTGACGGCCCACTAGGCCGGCGAGTGTTACAGGAGAAAGGGAAGGTAGGGAAAAGCCCGTTTTACGTGGGAAAAAGTTGGAATAGAGAAGGTGAAGCAAGGCAATTGAAGGTTCATTGCCAGTAAGCTCTGAAAACGAGATTTTCTGGCATACTGGGGTTTTTTGAGAGTCTGTCTCCATCCACGTCTCGCCCCAAATTACGAATGAATTTAGCACAGGCGCAGAGAGCCTAGAAATGCCATGCAATGCATGCAGATAATTTCTCGAGTTAAAGCATTATCACGTCAAAAGTGATAGTTAAAACCGGAAAGGTTAGGGTACCCCTGAATTTACTGCAGCGCGGTACCCCAGCAAAATAATCCTACATTTCCTATCCCGAGAGGAGTTCAAGCATTGACGGATAATATTAGGTGTACGCAGAATAAATGGCCAAACGGACCCCTTTTTTCAAAGCGCCATAACTTCGCTCAGACACAACTTTATTTATCGAAATAAAAACCATTCGAATCTACACAACCTTGCCAACGATCTGGTAAAGAAAATACGCCATCATGATCATTGTATTGCGAAAACCAATAAGTCAACGATGGCATTTTCAACCCGCATCGTATCGGTGAATTCCTTCTGATGCAGGTTGGCATCGAGAACCCGGAAAAAAGTGGCCATCCGTTGGGGATAGGTCTAAGGAATAAAGGAGGGGGGGGGGGGGGTGAGGGAGAGTCTCGATGCCTAACTGCATCAGTTTCTGCCGGGTGACTTGCGAAGTGTGAGGTTTTGCGTTGTTTTGCGCACCCAGCAAAAACTGATGCAGTTAGGCATCGAGACACACCCTAACCCCCCTTATTCCCCAGACCTATCCCCAACGAATGACCATTTTTCAGGGTTCTCGATGCAAACGTCAGAAGAAATTTGCCGGTACTATGCATGGTAAAAATGCCATTCTTGATTTCTCCAAATCTCGCAATCCAGAATTTGACCATGATGGCATATCGTCTATACCAGATCGTTGGCAAGATTCTGTAGATTCGAATGTTATTTCGACCAATAAAGTCGTGTCTGAGCGAAGTTATGGTCAGTTATGTTTTGCCCATTTATTCTGCAAAACCTAATACTTGAAGAAGTAGGCGGAGTGATCTGGACGCTACCGGTGCGCTCTTGCTGGAACCAGCTTGGAACAAATCGAAATGAATCTGAATTGTTCCAAAAAACGACACTATGATTTTCATGCCTGTTTTCGACAGCTTCTTTATTATAACATTCTCCGTTATGACCAAAAGGGTTGAAACTCAAAACAACAAAAACACTTCAAACTTGGAAGAAAACGAAAGTTCAATAAATGAGAAAGGAATTAAGCGTATGTAGACATATCTAGGCACTAGTGAGTTCTGGGCTTAATTGGTTTGTCATGCGCTCAAAGAACATCCATGATTGGTGGATTGCCCTCGAAAACCAATCAGTGATAATTATAGCACTCGACTCGCGCTACATACTAATCCAAAACAAATATTGCTCTCCATTGCAACAAGGGCATGTGAGGTAAGGAAGGGGGATGTACACTCCGAGATCAATAACTGTGCTACAGTGAAGGTGAGAAAAAAGTCAGATTAGGCACATGGTAAGAATTGGTTTCCTTCCTCGGAGTTACTGAATATCCGCGTTCCAGCGTCTGTGAGTTTCCGAGATGCTACATGCATATCCGGCCTTCTTAAAGGGGATAGATGGAAGATACTGCTGATCCTATACTCATATCCCATGATCGCCGTGAATGAGTGCGCATGATTGAGTTCCATACAAATGCGAGGTATACTAGACAAGAGACATAATTGATGTGCATGAGATGATGCTCAAGATTGCACTAATTCCCGGCCTACATATCCCCTGGGACCAGTGCGACTCCGCAAATCACTGCAATCGTGAGTGAAGCATTCAGAAAGGAAATATAAAACGAAAAGTAAAAAAAAGAATGTAAAAAAGATAGGACGTGCTCTAAAGAGATATTCCAGGACGATTTCGCATGCTGTCGCATCGTAAATGGTCTGGGCCTGTTACAGAATACGCAAATTACTTGAAAATCTTAAAAATTACTGGAAACTAGACTTTAGACATTTGGACAAGATATGACCTTTGAACGAGTTTGTACTTGATGGTATCTCACAAATTTCACCTCTTTCTCCTGGTGACTTTCACTTCACCAGCTGTCGTTGCCGTATCCTGGTCGGTAGTAAACCTTTTTGTCACGCAGTTGCCACCGCTGCCCTGCACCCGTAATAGAGGTGGGCGGTGCTCAGCTGAGACGGTGGGGGCTAGCAGATTTACAGGTTCTGTACGCTCTAATAGCACACTTTCTCGCAGCAATAGAAGTACATTTCTTGCACCTACAGGAGAATAGTTTGCTCATACTGGGGCCTGAATTGCTTGAAATATTCCGGAATATGCCTTTGAATGTAGAGAGTTGTGAAGCGCTCGTAGCGACTCTAGAAGGTATTGCCAAGGAAAGGTGGGACTAAAGAAAAATTAGAGTTCTGCTGCTGATCTGTCGTCTACTGTGGCTGGAGCGTCCGTACCCTACAGATCAGGTTCTTTTGATTCTTTTTTATATTCTTCGTAAAGCTACACGCTCCGGTCCGGCGTCAATCCTACTTCTCGCCCATGTCATTGGATGTCATCTGTGTAGCCTTAATAAAGGATCTGTCATGTCATGTCATGCCATGTCATGTCAGCACCCGAAAAACAATGAACTTCATGCATTTCTTAGAAGTCTATATGTCGGAAAATCTGTGTATGAAAACACAACTTCAGATTTCACGTGCATATGGCAGGCTAATTAGACGCTTGCACAATCTTCGAGCTGCGTGTTCTCCTCTCCACGGACAGCTGCAGCTACTGAAAGCTCTGGGTGAAAAAGTACTGTCCATGGTGACTGAACCACGCGTTTGGTCATAAGATAGATCTTACAGTTTTTTTACAATGGAAAGAAAACAACAAGTTCGGACTAAAAGTCTCAACAGCGCATTAATTAGCTGCTCCACAGGCAGTCCATAGAATGAATAGAAACTGAGCGGAAACTGGTGCAATTCATTTTGACAGATGCTTGAGAGCCCCACGAGGACAAGGTACTAATTCAGCCTTGTCAGCCTTTTAGAGGAGACCTGACAAGAAAAGGGCTGACGAATGATCGAGTAGAAACCCATGCAAATCTAAACAAAGCCACAGAGGGAAATGCTATCAGCAGTTATTGTCAGAAGTGCTTGAAATGCTTATGCTGAATAGAATTTACCAGTTGGCCGGTGAGAAAAGCATGAGCGCACACAGAATAACAATTACTCGATTATATGGCAACCAGCCAGTGAAGTGAAAGCTGTTACTTATACGGGGGCCAAAGGTCAAAATTGAACACCTCAGGCTGCAGCTCCGATTTCCTTCGAAAAATTGCCCAATTCAGCTGAAATTATCTTGATTACTATTACGCCGCGAACACTACTATCAACATGACGCGTAGAAACAATTTATTAGGTTGTCCCAAAAGTCATAGGATTTTTTTGGATCATCACTTTCTATTATTTTTTCTTCCAACAAACAACAATTAGGCAACAACGAATTCACCATTGTTATCGACAACTTTCTGCCACCTCATAGGTAGGTTGATTCTCTTCCCAGAACTCTGGGTTCTGAGAGTCGAAGAAGACAGCGATCGCCTATCAAGCATGTCATAATCAACGAATTTTCTCTTGACCAGGAAGGATTCAGGATGGGTAAGGTGGTAGTCAGAAGGGGCAATGTCTGGAGAGTATGCCGGTTGAGACAGCACATCCCTGCCGAGCTTCTGGAGCTTGGCCTGGGTACTTTTCGCAAAGTAGGAGCGGGAGTCGTCATGAAGGAAGGTGACCAGGGACGTTTTCCGGCGCTTTTCTCGAACAGCGACGGCAAGCTGCTGGGGCTGGTGGGTGCATACGGCAGCGGTGACTGTCTCGCCTTGTACCAGCACCTCTTGTGAAAGCGTTCCTCCGCGTTCCATAGGTGCACAATCTTGAGCGTGGTTAGTCTTTTATGTCAATCTCGCCGTTGCTGAAGCTGATGAACCAGCGGCGCAGGGTCTCGTAGTTCACACGTCCCTTGCCTAATGCAGCGTTGATGGAGTGGCGAGCATCCCTTGCTTTGGTGCCGCAAGACCACTCATAGTAGATGACACCGCGTGTTGGGTGGGTATGGACATTGGGCATTGTAGCTCCCTCCACGGAATCTGGCGGGTCAATATATATCGTTAGAAAGCTTAGAGAACCTTCTACCACATTCCTGAACCGCCTAGATCTGCCTCGAAGTAAACAAGAGTTATTGATGTTTTTGGAAAAATCCTACAAGACTTTTGGGACAACCTGATATAATATGGGCACTTATACAATACTCCACCGCTTCATATCTGGGCTCTTACACAAATGCAATTCCTATGGAGGAATACTCACTGACTTTAGACAGGAACCCGATCTATTAAAGGAACCGGAAGGGGTCCGAAACAAGAGGAAGATGCAAAGAAATGAGCATTTTGTAACGAACACTCAAGGTTAGAAGCGATAATCGGCGAAAAAACCCGGATCCAAAAGCGCGACGCTGCGGTGGGTATTCGCATCCCATTCGCATCCAACAACTGACTTTCCGAGTTGTCCGCTGTAGGAGACTAACGTTGGCCGCGGGCCAACGTTAGTTGTAGCACCTGACTTCCAGCGCAGTAGAGTGGCCATTCGCAACCACATTAGCATTATGTAAGTCCATCTAGAAACAATATAAGAAAGAACAAAAGAAAAAGTAAAAGGAAAAAACAATCTTATAATAGAAACATTATTTCCTGGTACCATGCCAAGGCGTCAGATTCGCGAGTTTGTGCAATGGCGGCCACTTAAACTCGTCCACACTACGTACCGTAAGCCAAAATTACCCCTTCCGGTGTCTTCAAACGTACGCTCCAGAGTCCTTTCATCTTAATGTCGTATTTATAACGGCTCCGTGGCATTTAACTCTGTTGTGAGCAATAAATGAAATCAAGAAAGGCAAGTGATGCCCTCGCCGATTGCGTCATTGTTCGCGTTCTCTGCATCCTTGATGAGGGTGATGCAGACGACGAGGGCACCTCTTGTCTTTCTGCATTCTGCATTCAATAAATGACCTACCTGTTTATAAAAACTACTTGTGTCTAGAAGTCACGTGACTTTCATATTACTATTGGAATCCCTGAGTAAACTTTCGACAGACTCCAGGATCAAGCATTGCGCTGAGGGGGACTCTTACGAAACGAGCGTCGTCACCCTCTGCCACGTCTGTCGCCCAGTTCGTGTGACAGCATGCGAAATCCTTACGAGGGAAGAATGGCAAGTCGAAGTGGCCGTTCGAAATGGGGTTTATACCAATGATAGGGCTCGGGATGCCCCTCACCAATCTGCATTCCATATCTGCTGTCCGTCTCTGGGAGCAGAGTTACAATTTGCGAGGCACTATGTCATCAGCACGACCGTTGCAGCTACAAGCAACGGCCTCCGTGGCTCATAGGAAGTGTTCCGGATGTGCAGGCCAGGGGCCAAGGGTTTGCTCCCCGCCGTTGCGGGGTTTTTTTGCATTTCGTGTTTCATTGTCAGTAAGTGCTTTTCCTTCACTTCTGGACGTTTCCTTGTACTGGTACCTATCGCACCCATCATTTCTCTGCCAACTACTAACATTACTCACAAGGGAAGGATACCAAGTCGAAGGAATCCTGTACCACACGAATTAGGCGTTGTTGCGTAAAAAGGTTATGATATTCGCGCACAGGGGGTTGAATTACCCCTCTATGCAAACTTTCAGCCAAATCCAGTTTTTGGTCCGACTTCGGAAAATCAGGGGTGGCCAAGGGGTGAAGTGGTAGTTTTTGAATTTTCTTCTACAAAAAACCCTGCAACCTGAACAAGATAGCCTACACATACCTTTTACACTTGCCCATCGCACTAAATGTACGAAACAAGCGTCAAATAGGAGCATTTCCTAGGCAAGGGTCAACGACTTCTCCTTTGTTCAATGGGCTGCCACCCAGCCCGTGAATTTTTCCGAAATTTGGTCAAACCCTCGGATTGGCTAAAAACTTGTCCACTGGGGTAGTTTGACTCCCTGAACACGAAAATCGCCCTGGTTTTGCGCAAGAACGCCTGGCTCGCGTGCTATGGGCTTTCAAACCTACCATATAATTGTACTGCTTTTTCAACAAAACCTTCATTCCGTCAAAAAATCGTTCTGCAAATTTCAGATACAGATTCAAGATCAGCGTCCGAAAACACGTCTGACCATATGTATCCCATTCTGAATGGCCACTTCGACCTGGGGTTCTTCCCTTGTGAGTTTCTTCTCTTTCAACGCTTGTAACTCTGCTCCCAGAGACGGACAGCAGATATGGAATGCAGATTGGTGAATGGCATCCCGAGCCCTATCATTGGTATAAACCCCATTTCAAACGGCCACTTCGACTTACCATCCTTCTCTTGTTAGCAACAGTGTCCCCGAAGAAAGTGCTGTGCCAAACTGATTTGTAAAATAATTTTTCGAGGTCAGCTTAACTTCGGTGAATTTCTAGCAATTATGACGTCAATCAACCTCCCATGTGACCTCACAAGACTAAGGAATTGAAAATACCCAGCTTCTCCGCTCTCCTCTTGCACTGCTCCACAAGCGAAGCAAGCATATAAATTTATTCTATAAAAGGAAAAGAAAATCCACGGAAATTTACAAATGCTCTCAAGCACACCTACACGTAACAATTAAACAGACGCCATGCGCCACGTGAAAGATCATAGTAACAAGTTCAACCGGTAAGCAACATAAACAGTTTAAGCAAACGTTCAAAAACTTCTTAGGAAAACAACTAGTACAATTGATGTCTATCTATGCAGCAAAAACAGGTAAATATTACACCACAAATCTGGATGGGGCCATTAACAACACAGGGACTTTTCGTTCATACAGATAGATGTTCCGGAATGTATCATTCCTACATATATTACAAAGCTTAAGACACATCTCGCAATAATTAGAGTAGTCGAGTAAGTAGAGCATCCTAAGGATTGTAAGGTTGCATTCTTATTGTGAGTGTAATGCACCCTGATTGCAACAGCGTCAGGTCTCAAAAAGCGAAAACAACAAGCCACACCCCTTCGAACGTGGTCATTAGATGCAGCGGCAACCACATGGTCTGCGTCCCTGCCGCCCCCTCTCCCGTCTCTAGCCACATCTCCGCCTCTTTGTTTGGTTCTTTCGTCAAACGCCTTCATCAACACTTTCACTAGCGGATACTGAAGACTGTAGAAAGAGCTCAGTTTGAGCATTTCAAGCAGTTCTCTCTACTTATTCACTGGACAACCATATATGACCTTCGTTTCCATTACTGAACGCACAATCCCACCCGACATTATTACGAATAGAGCTTTCATTCTTATTCTTCTGTCAAGTACTACTACCATAGATAAAAATAGATGAAGAAATTATTAGGCTGAGTCACATGGCCAATGACAAAAAACCAGATTGTGTTCTTCCGAACGGAATGAACCATTTACAAGGCAGTGCAGTCGCGTCGCGTCCTATTGATTGAATGAAGAGCATTGCCAAACGACTCGTCTATCCTCCTATCGAGTTGTTTTCTTCGTTTGGCTTTGGCATATGACGGAATGCTCGAAAAAACCTCAGTAGGATGGAGCAGGAGGGTCTGGTTCTTCGGCACTGCTATCGTGTGAATTCTCCTGCACACCATTCATAGGCTCTGCCGGTTGCTCAGGATCGGGTACATAATCTTCCTGTAGCACAGGAGTAATCAACAATCAAAAATTTAGAAGGTTGTGAGAGTAAAACTCACATAAACTTCGTTATTGAACCCTTCCCTTGCTGCAACCAAGCACAGATACCTTCTGAACGCCAAAGCGAATTTCAAATCTGGACGAGGGTTGATAGGACCCCTAGAAAAAAACAAATACATTAGGTATTAACAGGTGTGATGGTTAATACATTTATGAATGACGATTGTCATAAAGGAGTAATAGAGTACCTGCCGAAATTATATTCACGAAGGAAATCGCGTATGAGCGGAAGAATATCGTCACTGTCTCCCAATACTCGCCGGAGTGTCAACTCATTCTCGGATCGATACAGCCCAAGAGGTGGGAGAACAGGAGGGGTGTAGCTGAAAGTACGTTTCGTGAACACCATGATCAGACATGTTCCGCTCGTGTACCGGAGTTACGCGGAACGCTGCGGGCAGTCGCGCTGTGGAATCATTCGAAAGCCACCGAGCAGCGATCACTCCACCGACAACGGCATACCGCGATATCACACCATGGTTTGATATGATGAGAATGTGAACAAGTATTTAAGCACCATTCACCCAAAGCAACCCCACCAGCTTCATTTTGGTGCACTTGAGCAAGTGATTTTCGGAAAATATTTTAATTTGATAGAGACTGTACCCAAGGGTAATTTGACCCGTAAAACACAATTGTAATATTCACACGATGCGAAATCGTCTTGCGTCCGCTCCACAGGCATCGGCCCATGTGGTACAAAACTTCAAATTTCCGGCTGCCAGACGATTTCGCTCCTGGTTAATGTCATAGTCGAGTTCTACGGATCAAATTACCTCCGGTACAAGTTTCTAGCCAAACCGAGATGTACCCGGAAATCACTTCCTTGAGGCTATCGAAATGATAGCTGGTTGGGTTGCCTTGGGTAAATAGGGCCATTATTCCCTTGAGTAAATAGTGCCAGTATTCATTTAATGAGAATCTTACTCAGTTCCTCTGCGTGGCCTCAATGAGAAATGGTAGCCCACGGCGCCAACAACGGTTAATGCTCTTCGGCGCATATGCGAAAGGAAAGCCTGTACTCCTATTCTCACATCTATCGTAGGAACTCTCGTGCCAAAAAGTTCCGGCATTTGCTCTATCTGAAAATAACATCCATGAAATTTGCTGATCAAAAACGTAACTCACACCTATGCTCACTGTGTAAAGATGAAATCCATCCTGTGGTTGGTTGCCGGCATATATGATATCTCCACTAGCCAACAGCATATAACTGAGCTGAAACAGTAGTTTTTTAACATCACCGAAGCGCTTGTCGTGTAAATTCATTCAGAATGCAACCAGCTCCTACACACTTCGAGAAACGCTTAATGCGCCGCGACCGCAAATGTCGCGAACATACCAATACAAAAATAGAAAAAAGTATAATATGGCATCAGAGCAGGTACAGCCTAGACTCACCTCCTGAGGAAACAAAACGTCACCAGCGCAAATGTTTCGAATCTGTTCTATTCGAATACGCAGTTCCGGTACCGTCAGTCGTGAAAGGAAGCCTCTCGGGGTTGCTAAACGGTTTTCTTACTCCGAGAAAATGAGGGAAAAATGAAAGAGTTGAACGAGAAGAAGGCAAAAAAGCATAGCGGGTAATCAACACTCGTGCTCACCAGAATACGATACTGCATATGCGCTGATTCTTGGGACCCGCTGAGGCTGTGATCCTGCCGATCCTGAAATACTGCAAGGCATAAAAATTCTTACTTTCTTAGGATTTTCACAGGTGGTTAAAGACATACCCGAAAGTCGCTCAGGCTCATGTGCAACACCGTTAGGTAGCGGACGAGCATCAGCATGACCAGATGAACGGGCAACAGGTGCGTTCTGTACAATCGGTTGATGCTGCTGACTAGTTCCAGGTTGAGCAACACATTCTGGACCAGGCACGGTAATCGACGCAGCCGGCTCGACATTGATCGACTGTTGTGGCCTTTCAACTTGGTTTGACTGATTTTGCCCCCTGGTTGAAGGACCAGGACTGGGCTTAATCTGTTGACGAGGCTCTTTTTCAGGACAAGTAGCAGAAGTACTCTGTTGAGATAAGTCTGCAGCTTGGCGTGCCAGGAGATAGTTGTTCAAAGCAAGCAAATTTTGCTGTCGATTGATGTCTTGTGATTCGATACAAGAATGAAGGTCGGAACTCGTAGAAGATGCAGAGATACGTTCCAGCTTCAGACACGCATGCTGCACTGATTGCATCCACCTGGACAACTGAATGGCATGATCCGATACAGTAGGTAGTATATGTGACATCTCTTCAGTCAATGTTCGAAGGCCTGAATTCTCAACGTTTCAATGGAAAGAACCGCGAGTAAAGATTTGATGGTCGCTAACCAACCTTGAGCAGCTGCACTAGTCGGACTCATCTGTGGGTTCAGCTGTGATAAGGTGTGTTCTATTTTCCGCATGATATGAAGACAAATGCTCCACGCAGCGCTGTCGTTCACCAGCATTGCTGAACGAATTATAGAATTGTTGAATAGGGGATCCAATGAAGTCTTCAAACAGACTACAGAAATTAGGAAGATGACTTACATTGCTGGAAAACCAGTTCACCACGCAGCTGATTGATAACAGTCCACACTTTCTGATGTTCCTCCGTCTGCGATTTCACCTTGAAACATTTTCCATCGGCCGTGTTCAATTTCGTCAAACCCTCATTAAACAATATAGGCTATCAATAGCTATAAAAAAAGCACTGAATTGACTCACTTCATTGTCAGCCTCTGTTTCTCCAAGAATATTCGAAGAAAGTCCGTCTCCCACTCTGCAAAAATTATAACATAATCGCGGAAAATGTGGAGGCCATACTAAGATCACAAGCGATCCTATCTGTACACACTCTGAGTCCTTCCCTTGCAGTAGCCGCGAGGACGATGTCGGACGCAGCAACATCCAGGAAGTATAGAGAAGATTGGAAACTCACTGAGAATTTGACGAAGCACCGTCCTCATTTTCGTCACGTTCTTGTGGCGCAGACCCTGAAGAGTACAAACTGAAAGCATCGGAATATGAGAATAGTATAAAAGAAAGAATCTCAGCCTTCACCACTTTCTAGAGGGAACGCTTTTTCAGCGGTGGTTTGCTCCTTTATTTCAGTGGGAAGTAGCTGGAAACGCTCGGCTTTTCCTTCCCGGACAGGAGGATCGCCAACATCATCACGTTTTGTACGCACCTGCACATCAAAAACAATACAAGTCAATAACTGTTTAAGTGAGAGCTATGCATACCACTGTCATCCCTCCGTATCCACTGAGTCCGGCTATAAAGGCGACGAAAAGAACAAGGAATGGCATTGCAGGTAGCAGTATGAATACTATGAGTACGCCATCCATACGAGCTAGTGCCTGGTTCAAAGGTAAGGAGCACCACGGAGCGTTCACGATTGATGATGACGGCCAGGTTCCATTAGCTGTCCAGTCAATGGAACGATTCGTGATGGCATGAGCTGTACCGCAACTAAAAGCACTCGGTAGATGGATAAGAAGATAAATTCGAAACAGGGGCATTGCACGTGTGTAAGCCCTTCTCAGTATAGATTCTTCGGCTTACCTAAGGTAGTCAACGATACTCCTTGCTTCATAATCTTCAGAAGGGAAACTGGTGTAACGATAATGAACAGCTGGAGCAGCTATCAAGAATAATGTCGCAAACCCAAACGATGTCACTGAAACATGAAAATAGGAGTCAATCTAAATGTAAGAGCATGAAAATGGATGATAAAACGCTCAAAGAACGAGGTAACTTCTGGACACAGAACAGAGCCGTGCGCTTATCGATCGATAGGTAAAGCCGCGTATATACCGTCGGCGGACCGGCGGATCCGCGCCAAGGTGTCTTGGGAGAACGGGGGCTTCGGTGAAAAGGTTAATATACGGATCGACCGATTCACACAACGTTGACCGTTTGGAAAAGTAAAGCCACATAATTGATTTGTATCTCAACTACGATGCCAAATCGCCGATGCGCAGACTCTGACCTTTCTTGTCGTTTTTGCTGAACCTCCGTATCGAACCGGAATGTGGTCTATGGACGTCCCCTAACCAATCGTACCCATATTGTTGCCAACATTTGCAAATTTCAAAAGGATTCAAGTAATTATAAGAAATACCTGACCACCATTTCGATAGCTCGGAAGAGCGACAGAGAACAGTGCGTTTTTTCAAGTATTTGCAATTAGCGGTAGAATGTTGATCGTACAACTCTTGAAGAGACTCTGCAAAGATACTATACTGTAGGCAAGGATAATTGAACAGTGAAGCAAGTGATATTTACAAACCTTTTGACAGCAGGTCATTGTACGTCTGTTTCCTATCAGAATTCAAGTCAACCAATCGGACAGCTCCACTGACATCAGTCGGAGCAAGATTACCAGACGATGTCTTGTTGGCACTCATTTCCGAGTCGCTTTTCACCACATCGTTATGTTCACTGCTCTGGAGTTGGAATCGATGACCCCCATAACGAACAGCATCTCGCATTCACCCACCTGGGTTGCTTCACATCTCTGATATTCGCTCTCCTCGGCTTTATTCATAGCGAGCGCAGCATCTCGGTTCTCCATAGTTTCCGCTAGTACTGAACAAAAATCAGTGATTTCCATGTACGACTATCCATTAATCTTGAGATTATTTATTAGGACCGATGATACCCTTGTGCTCAGTGTCCAAGGTTATTATGCGGCTCTTTTCGGCGATGCGCCTTCTTCGGAGCTTGTAAAGCCCACACATACGTGTAAGGCAGAATGCCGATTACCCTTTTAAACTACAAGAGAAATCTCAAGGTAAATTGATCCTAAGCGACACATCGAAACTCGCTGACCTTATGGAAATGATGGAGCTGTAGATTGGCACCTTGAGCTAAATCACCATGGCATTGCTTGTATTGATCCTTTACAGTGTTCAAGGATAAGTCGGACTCCTAAGGGGAGCGCCCAGAGGAGATTGGTATTTGAAGTCTGACATATTTTCAAATATCAATCTGTGATATTCCTTTAGCGATCTGACCAGACTTCAAGGGATTGAAAACACCTATATAAGCAACACCGTAACAATACCAGCTCAAGGTGCCAGATCCATCTTTCCATGAAGTCGGTAGGTTTCAATATTAAGCTCAGGATTAGCTCAGATTCCTCTTGTTATTTAAAAAGATAATAGATGTTTTGTTTTACACATATGTTTCCACTCAACAAGGCTTCGTAGGCCGACAAGTTAGCCGGATGAATACTTCAACACACCAGAAATTAATTAAATTCGAGACCATGAGGAGTAATTTTAGCTGTATGTAAAACTGAGAGGCGCGCAGCTGCGGTCCGGATCGTCGATCGCTTCGTGACCACCCTTGAAGTGCGAGCGTCGCAACATTACAGAACTGAGTTCAGTGTGGGGCGAACGCAGAGCCTTGATGGAACTCACCGTTCTTTTTGGAGAGAGCGAATATTCTAATACAAACAACGACAACTAATAGACAGAAAAGGGGGAACACAGAAACGAAATACTTCCACCAAGTTATGAGACCGCAGTAGCAGACTCCAGTCACTCCGTCGTTTTCACGCTTGAAAAATGAACCATAAGTTAGTGAGGCAAACTGAGTGGATAGAATTCCAACATGCTCACCGTGCTGCTCATCACCAGCGCTAAGATTACAGAAAACCCATATATAGAAAGGACGAGAATTCCACGAACGTTGATTCTGCTTAACCTGGAAAGCATGTAAATAAAATGGAAATAAGCACAATAAGCAGAAAATGCCTGACCTTGCTGGAAAAAAGCGTCTAACCGAGGTTAAATGGCAAACAGTATAAGTGTATAGTGCGAATAACCAAGTGAAGGCTGCAATGAAGGATGCATAAAGCACAACTGATTGGAGGGAGCACCTGTAAATATAAGCTTAAAGCATGAATTCATATAAGAGAGGTTCTATATGTGAAGAACACATAGTTTCTTCGCCCAAAAGCTTCAAACCATTCATCAAAACTGGGACAAGCCCTGAACCGCATATTTGACAGCATCGCATTTCATGACCAAGCCCATAAGTGACCAAAAAGTGCGAAAGTGCCCGAAAAAAGTGCGAAACAGACCATTCAAGTGCACTGTGGGAGATCGCGTATCTTCGAGAAATACCATCAACGGAACATTCTGATAGAGCAAAGAAGTAATCAAACACTGGCACACTCCAGACGAGGAAATAAACGGAAATTGACGTCATAGCATGGGATACGCAGAATACTAATAGACTTTCAGAAAATACTTTCGAAAACCGGGAAAAGTAAACCTGCAACAAGTTCACCTCAAGTACTTTGGCAAGAAGTGAGCAAAAGGAAGCAGCTTACAGATTCCGCAACGAAGATTACAGTGAAAATTAAACAGATTATAAAGCGTGTGGACCGAAAACGGCTCGCCAGTGAGGGAGGGACGAGGACTGACCTGAATCGGCAATCAAATAAAATGTGATTGTTTCCACTTGACAACAAAAGGCAAAGGAAGTTCAGCAGAGATGCTCTTAACTCGAAATTTGCAATAAGGAAAAGTAGCGCTCTGTGAGGCTGTGTTATACCCTGCAGAAGTACGATTTGCAACTCCGCAAAAAGTCAATTGTTGATCTGAGACATATGCAACTTCCACTTACACCGGAAACGGGCTACAATACTGACGTAAGGCTCATCTTGAGGTGAAGAAACGAAAAACCGCGAGGTACGTTTAAACTACTAATTCATAACACTATATCGGTTTCACATACTGCCATTAGCGATCGGCAGAAGAGTTCGCCGTGTGGTCGCGTGCATCCATGTCATATAAGAAATCGGGAGCTATCATTGCGAGGGGAGGGGGAGGGGGTTGGAATAAATTACTTCTGAAACTTGAAAAAAAGGGATCGCAATCGAGGCTAATAAACACTACCTGCAAGGAAGAAAACATTCGTCAATTACGGGAGAGCTGTCATGATGAATGAAGTGACTCTGAGTAGAAACCAGAGGCCAAGCACAAATTCCACTTTTCACCGGAACAGGTAACTGATCGGATGCAAACTAGATTGAAGAGTTTACAATACAAATATACAAAGAGGAAGGACGAAAACGTGGACTCACTTGACAAGAGGTAGAGTACAGGGGGCGATTAGATTTAGTAGTTACTGCAAGCCGACTACGTTTCGGATCCTCACACTGGGTGTAAGTGAATAGAAGGTGTGAGGAGACAACGGCTCCACATACTCGATGGACTGACTCACATTGTGAAGCACTTAGAAGCTGCCACAATTCAATGGTTCCGTTCTGAAAGGAGATTGAGCATACAATCACATTATTATGAAACCGAAAGAACCCGGTGCCATTTTGATAGGGTGGTGATATTTCAGACCAACGTATCTAGATCCATGTCTCATCACAATCAAAGTGCGCCGATAAGGGTAGGACTAGGAACGACAATGTGTTGAACAAGTGAACAGAACAAGATACATATCGATTCTACTGAATCTTCCGTCATTTCTGAGCCAGCGTGAGTGGTTCTCGCCGTCTTTAAAAAATGGATAAGCTCTGGAGTCGATAAACCACTTATGCTCACGACGTCTCCTTGTAACGCCAGATACATATATACTGACTCTCAATTATTTCAGTGCTAAGGAATCGAGCGAAAAGAGGAATATGACAGAAGGGTTACCGATTTGACGAAAGGGATGAGCTGGGTGCAGATTCTGTGGAATCCGAGCAATTTAGGAGTAGGAGAACAGGCCTACCAATCGATACTACCTATCTTGCACTTGCCTTTTCGCAACCGTCCAATAAAGGAGTCAACAAAACCAATCGTATCTTGTCCTTTTCACGCATCCAAGGGTTTATCCTCGACAGTCACTAGAGAGAATATTGATCGACGACATCGATCGCTCAAGGCCCCGCACTTTTGACCTACCACGCCCAAACTGATTAAATGCCTTCGAAAAAAGAGTGATATCAAGAAATTTCTATGATGTAAGAAAAAAGCTCACCTTCACTTCACCATTGTTGTCCATTTCGATGAAAAAATGGCGAGAACAAGGCCGATATATGGTAGCACAGATCAGCGGAGCAAGGTGAGACCAGCATCTAAAGTAGGCTCTTCAGTATTAAATATCATGTGGTACCATGATAAACTTACTTGGGATAACGACTGAGCACCGCAAACTCACGTGGAAACCTTTGCACATGAAAATCGCGCGAGTACTTGTAAGTAATCGGTATACCAAAACAGTTATCATCAGGATCAGGGTTGCGACCTGAAATACGACCTCATCTATCGCTGGAATATAGCAAGTAAGATGAACTTACATTTTTTGGTTTCCGTTAGAAATTCGAGGCGACAGTTCTTATCACACGACCATTCATTGTCACTTCGACATTTCCGATAATGTTGGAAGGTTTGGTGGATTTTCTGCGAAAAATGCGCGAAAAACTCATTGATTAAAAAGAATCAAAATTTGGACGCAAAAAAAAAACACGTAAACTTTGTACCGAATGGATTTCAGCGTCGCTCTCATTGTAGGTATAGTTCTCTGGTGATGCTAAATCATCTTCGATTTCCTCATACTCAGTAATTACCGCATTGAGATCTGAATAAGTCATATTCAAGACATATCGATCCAACCATAAATTGAATGATAGCCGTTTACCTTCAGGCGCGAGTATAAGGAGCGGCAAAAGTAACCACATCGAAAACCATACGCAGGCTACCCGTCTTTAGGCGGTTGACACTTTCCTAATTGAATTTGAGTTATCAAAATTAACCACAAAAAGAATGGATACAATGGACTCAAAACAGTAAGAACAAGCAGTAAAGATCAATACAAGCGTATACCAAAATGCAACATAAGCGAACCCTCACACATCATAAGCAATTGTTCGCACTCAAACTTGCCGCTTGCACTATCAACGACTCGTCCATCAGCATCGCCGCCGGTCTCGGCGCCTTATGTCCCGCCCACCCAGCCGAGCTGTGCTATGGGTAGCTCTACTGTTCCGGGACCATGTCCGGTATCGAAGCAAAAGTTTAAAGAGTCAAGAGAAAACGGCACATGTCAATGTGGTTGAATGTCAATGTGTCAAAAGTCGACAGAGCACTTGAGAATACGTCATGCACACAATTTCAGCCCAGAATCTTGGAGTGGTTTGAATGGGTAGTTGGATTACGCAGAAATTTGACGGATGCCAGCGGAGGTATTTGAATGTCAATGTGTCAAAAGATACAATACTAACAACTATCTCAGCAAGATGGAAAGCAGGGCTTTCAGTCGAAGTGCGGTTCGCACCCTGGGTAAAGTCAGCGGCGCCTTCGTTTGAATAGCAGCCCTTTAGAAGCGATTATTGCCCGCCTAACTATGTGACTCCCACAAAACATGCCGTCTGAAACGCATTTTTTCCACCTTTAAGCTCTCAACCATGGGGGATTCATTTAGACGTTCAACCTGAAATTTATGATGAGGCTTAAGAAGCTGTGATCCAGAAAAAGAGAAATATGAATGGGGACAAAAGAAATCTCTTCTTTTTTGGAAGAGGAGAGGAATGAGCGTGCTAACGTACTTGCTACCATTTGTCTGAACTTAACTTGAAAGTTACCATGAACTCATTTTGCTATCACAGCCATTAGTCTCTGCTTTCTGCTTCAGTTGCATTTCACGTTCACGTTGTCTCTCAATCAGTTCATTTCATGACTCTCACTGGATATTCATTAGTGAGGAAAGTACTATAATCACTTTTTTTTTGCTACGTGGCCGTGATTCACGGTGTCATACAGCCTCGATTCGATCGAGTCATACGATAGCGTCAGTCTCGGTCATCTTTGACCCATCAGATCTTCACACTCGGCCGTTTATTTAGCACAGAATGTTACCTAAAGACCGCTGCAGTTTGCCGTCACTAATAAACGCGCAATAAAAGATAACTGGGGCATTCCAGTCTCTCTGGGGGTAGATAGACTGCTCCATAACTGCACCGGCGCTACTCTTGGGTGTCCCGAGGACGATTCCTTACGGCGCGCAGAAACTCTGAAGCCACATTGTCTCTATCATAGTTGAATCCACTCTTTGATGTGATTGGTGTGTGCGCGTTTTCCTTAATGTCTCTTCACGCCGTTCCACTCCTATTTCGCGCCTAACCCCTGTTGAACCAAGGTCGAGCCTGGCGTCGAGGAAAATTCTCTAAAAATTCGACCCTACCTGCTGGAAAGGGGGTTCCGATACAATCCCTTTGAATTCTATCGAAAAATACGCCTCTTTTCTCCCGCCTCTTCTCGACGACCTTTCCTCTCCCCTCTCCCCCGGTCGACGGCATCTGAGCAAAGCATGGTTATCTAATGACGACCTTGGTTTTAGAGATCGACCGACCGGTCTTAAGAAATTTCAAATTTCTCCAACGGTCATGGGTACTTCTTAAGGGTTGTGGGCAGGCCACTCCCAGGTGTCGAGGAAAATAGCCATTTCAGTACGATCCCCCACTCCCTTAAAGACACCGTAAGGGAGTGATTTTGGCTTACGGTAGAACGGGTGTGTACCCTAATGTCAGGACGCCGCGTGGCACAATGCGGCGAGCGACGTTTTCGCACGAGTTCATTGCCTCGGTGGAAATCGCGTGTAATTGCACCAGAAGGGCAGAGACCGTATCGACGCCTACTTTTACTCATGTTGGCGGTGATATTGAGTTTGCTTTTGAATTTGTTATATTTCAATAGTCGAAACTCGCATGAATTAGTTCATCTCGCATGTTTCAATTTATTTTTAGTTGATGATAGTGTTTTGCATGCAGTCATTCCAATTTCTATGCTGTGTTACCTATTATTTCCATCATTTGCTACCGGAAATTTTCTTTTGCTACCTATGTCGCACTATAGTTAAATTAATTGTGTTATTGTATTATTTTGTCATTATTGCATTGTTTGAATTGTATCAAGTTGTATCAGTGCGCTTCTTGCAGGTCATGTAAAGTCGAGGGGGGGGGGGAGACGCGAAATTTTCACCCTCATCAAAGCTTCATTCCCCCAGGCTTAGGCTAAAACAGTTGAAACCTATGCTTTAATTGATGCTTTTTCATGTGGGAGGAGGGGATATCAATTTCACCTAAGCCTAGAGAGGGAAAGGAGCTTCGACGTCGACGCAAAATAGCGACTCCCCTCCCCCCCCCCCCCCCCCCCCGACTTTATTTGACCCAAGTACAGTAGACTAGCACAATACTTCTATGCGGTAAAGAAGTACTATAATAATAAGCAGATGGTCTCAGTATCGTACTCCGGGTGGGGAACGTCATGTGAAAAACCGAGCGAAGTTGTAGGACTACCTACTACTTCTTGTGTGATCACAGAAACACCAAGTGAGCTAAATTTATACATATTCAAATGAAAACAATAAAAAAAAACAAGTTCAGTATAGCGGCAAAGTGAATAAGAACAGGCGTCGATACGGTCACCGCTCTTTTGTGCAATTACACGCAATTCCCACCGAGAGCAGACTACTCGCGCGCCAATGTCGCGCGGAGAACGTCGCGATGCGGCGTCCTGACATTAGGGTACACACCCCGGTAGAACAGACGTAGTGTGGACGTGTTCAAGTGGCCGCCATTGCACAAACTCGCCAATTTGACGCCTTGGCATGGTGCCAAGAGAAGATATTTCCATTATAAAGTTGTTCATTCCTTTTACCTTCTCCTTTGTTCTTTCTTATGTTGATTCTAGATGTACTTACATGAGTGCTAATGTAGTTGGGAATGGCCACTCCACTGCGCTGGGAGTCAGGTGCTACAACTAAAGTTGGCCCGCGGCCGTCTCCTACAGCGGACAACTCGGAACGCCAGTGCGATGATGCGAATGAGGCGCGAATACACACCGCAGCGATGCACTTTTGAATTCGGGTTTTTTTTACCGATTATCGCTTCTAACCTTCTGCGTTCGTTAAGAAATGCTCATTTCTTTGTATGTTTCTCCTGTATCGGACCCCCTTCCGGTTCCTTTAAGGGTACCAAATACGACCTTCTTTGACAATACCACTAACTGCTGCCGGATTGTATAGTTGTCAAGTGTTTTATTGCTATGTATTCTTACTTAGTGCAAAAATATTTATTCAACATTTATTCATACGAATTCGCTGTGAAATACCCATGGCTTCTCATCTGCCTATTGAAAGTTTAGATCTAGGCGCTTACCGCAGACCTCTGCAGGGACGACCCCCCCCTCCCCCCTCCGTCCGGTCAAATACGAACCGCTGTCGAGGAACCCTCGACTCCCGGTGTACCCTGGTTGTGGGTGCCGAGGATTAGTCGAAGGAATTCCTGAAAACACGCCTCCCCCCTACCTCCTGACCCAAAATACGAAGGATCTTCGACTGAGGCGTGAGCCTTTGTTGAACTCAAAACTAACGAGAGAGCTCAGTGCCGAGTGGTCTGTGAGTGTTCCGGCGTGCCCGATTTTTTCCCCTCCTGGGTCACCCAGAATTCCTACGTCCTCGGTAAATGTTATAACCCATGCGAATTTATGCTGAAACCTGCCAACAAAATTCATGTTCAAAGTTCGTATCTGCACCCCTTTGTCATGTTTTGTATTCATTGTTCAGTCGGTAATTTTTTACAGCGATTCTTGCCTTTCACTTGATTTTTTTTATATGATTAAAAAGTGTTTCCGTGGGTATTATATCATAAAAATAGCAGGAGACGGGCTGCACGTTCTCTCAGCGCTCTTTAGTTTCTCCCACTTCAAAACATGTGTCCACGTGACTACTATTTTTGGTCTTGATGTATTTTATAAGGGTGTGGTAGTCTCTATGAATACGTCCTCAGGATCGGCTATTATGTGTGCCATCAACATCTTACTATCCCTGAAGATAGATGGTATAATAAATCACGTGCAGAGATTAAACTGCAGAGGTGCTCGAACGGGTGCACACACACGCGCAACAGCCGCTCCACCTACTACTGAATGCACTACTCACCATGCTTACCTACGTAGAATATTGATGAATGAGCATTTAAATCTGCAGTTTTATTTTAAATTGCGACTAACTCGCCAAATACGAATATTGTGCTAAATACGAAAAAACGATCTCCCTTACCTTCAACCCAAAATAGATGGTTTTTAGGCCTACCGGATGGCTAACGCGAAAATTTCGGGAACCGCGCACATTCCCCTCGAAGGAATCGTTCACAAAAGTCCATGATTTTAATTTTTCTTAAAACACTCTACGCGATACAGTACATGAACAGAAGCACGAAAAAACCGAAAATCCTCCTTTATTATAAAGTAGAAATAGAAAAACTGGAAGAAGAGCAATTCGTAAAAATTCCCTCCACATCATTTGAAGAGCCGTCAGCAGCCAGGCGCAGTTCAACTTTTCGCGCCCGATTTGAATTGCTTCTCGCTCTGTGTCCCTGACTACGTGAGCATCACTTCTGTGCTCCTCAGCTGTCTAGCGTCCACACTCACTCGGACGCCCCACCCCGTCGTCCACCACTTTGGAGAACTCTATCTCATCTGGTTTCTTGTATATGCGCGGGAAGTTTGGTTGCTGCCGTCAGTAAGCATATAACCTATGTAAGTATGTGGGTAACAGAAGAACTTGAATTTCCGTGGACGATTCTTTCTAGATTTTCTAGCAAAAAGTGAAGGTATCCATAGAACAAAAGCTGTTCGCACTCACCCTCAATCAGACATGGCGCATTTCGAAACCATTCATCGTTTTTCTGGGGACGAAACGACTTTGAAACACGTATCTCGAAGAGCGAGGAAAGTTTCCATCTTCCGGTGCTCCATACATTGCACCGGTTAAACTTCTAAAGCACGAAGAAAGAACCGCACTTTCAACACAGGGATACCTCAGGGGTAATGAGGGGAATCAAAAGTGTGGGGGCCCTGCAGTTTTCAATGAAATGGCGACTTCCAAAGGTGCGATCTGTGGCAGAATCGCAGTGAAGTTTTTTCTCCCGTCGTTTGGATGCTTTCACTCGTAAGGCCTTCGATGAGCGAGTACCTATGGAGAGCAGGGCAACGTTTACTGCTGGTTAGGTTAGGCCGCCTTCATAGTCTGCGGCAGGCAGCGCTGCCACCGACGTAATCAGCGCCGAGATCACAGAGTATGAAGCTGGCCTCAGACACCATCGCCGTCTGCATCAGCTCTTCAGTGAAAGAAAAAGCGAAAGCACCTCCTCGACCGTAGGAAGGGGTACTACAAAGATTCTGATTGTTCCATTCCGCTCTTTTTCCACTGTGCCAAAAGTACATCTAGGGTGTTTCTGATCACGGGGGGGGGGGGGGGGTGAGGGGGGTGTGGGGGAAGATTAGCGTTGCCCTCCACCCCCATCCCATCTCGCGCGATGAGCGCGCCAATCGAGCGATTCTCCTCTCATCCCCTTCCCCCGCACAGATCACAGATTAGAATGGGGTCTCAGAAAAGAAATCTTCATGGAGCAGACCTGTACACCGCACACTTTTTTTCGCTATTTTGCATAATTGCCTTGATATTTTCATTTTTCAGTGAGAGCCGCATATAACAAAGAGAGTACAGCGCCCTTTTTTCCGATATCTTCAGTCCACCCAAAAAGTTCATTGCGCGATTCCTTCTCATCAACTTGTCTGTCTACCATCCTTGACGTGCTTGCAGCGATTTTTTGAAGTTAATTAAAGTTGAAGTTAAAATTAAAAAATTAAAAAGATTTTTAACGAATCTAGGAAATAATTCCTCAATTTTGGAACCCTTGTACGGTTGTTGTCGTCTGAATGGTCAAATGTTTGTTTAGAATCCGTTCGTGAATACTACTTTGCCATCACAGGCCGTGCATAGCTCTTTTACACCGTCGCAAATCTGTTCGCAATCTTTTCTAGGCAAAGTCGCTGTTTTCATGGTACTGATGGGGTGGGGTCCACGAGGTCGAATTTCCGCTTCGCGGCGTTTCACTCGCGGCGCCCCCGTACGACTCGCCGTATCGATTGCCCTTGATCGCCCGGCTGAGCGTGACTGCGTCACGTCTGCGCTTTCCACCCATACCACACTGCCTCGCTTGAAGTCTGCCATGCCCTGCCACTAGCACTCGCACCCGCTGTGCCGCTCATCGCGCGCGGCCGCGCGGAAATTCGACCTCGTGGACCCCACCCGTACTGATGCAGCTCACCGGCCTCAGACAGCACGGCACTCACTAGTACAGTCTATTTCGGTGAGCTTGATAGGGCGTGACCTACGGACTTGTGTGAGAGTGTGTCAAACTTTCTCATCCTGCCACACACTCTCGCTCTCGCCCACACTCACTTCGCCACTCAGGCCACGCCCTATCTAGCGCTATGAAATGGACTGTAGTCATACTTAAGTATTTCCCTTAGAAACCGTACCACTGTGAAGGTTCATGCGCGCAAATTGTGTGACCCTATAATACTCGGAAATCGGTATACTGTTGCGTTGCAATTTGGACGAAAAATACGAAAAAGAAAAATGACTTGTTGAATTCGCGCCGTAGAACCTTCACAATAGTGACCGATCGAAACTTCGCATTTATGACCTGTTCTGGTTCCGCAGAATATGAACGCTCTACGGAAACTTCCTACGAATGCTCACTTTGCTTATTTGATTGCTTCGTCCCGAGAAAACTACCCCACCCACCTGTCCGCCAGCTGTCTGCATATGAATTTTTTTGCACGGAATTTATCACATGTTCTCCAGCAACCATTACAATCATTTACCTCAGCAAATAAGCGGTCCATTTTTTGTGCATGGTTCCTTCAAGATTTTCACAAGCATTTTGGCCGATTGTGGAATACGAATTGGGGCACTATATAGTGGAATAGCAATGAAACAACTGCGTAGAACGGCCAGAGACGTCAGAAATAGGACCCTCACCTCACTCATTCCCTTTCGTCCCCTCTGCATCACTAGCTGCTGAGAGGGATATGCAGACTCCGAGGGGCTATGGAACCTAGCCGCAAACGCTGTCCCGCTCTCGCAGCAGTTCGGTCCGTAAGGAGCTACAGCTCTCAGTGAAGCACGATGAAATCGCGATAAAGACCACGAAGGGGCGCTTCCTGACACGAGTTTCGCCTGAGATCATCTCTTCATAACTGGCCCTTTCATTTACAGAGAACATCGATGACAGTTCTGCATCACTTCATTGCCGTGCTTCCGGTACCTTTAGGTAAATAACTGCGCATCCTAAAGAACAGCTGATAGAATTGTGTCCCAATAAGTAAACTGGTGATGCGCTGTGCATCGATTTCAAATTTCCGTGGCCGAGAAGCGCTATGTACTAGACCCCTGTGACTTACAAGAACGATTGAGAATATCCTAAAGTGGGTGTTCCAGCGAAATTCGAAGTTCTTCTATACGGGTCCTCAAAATCCAATCGGAGATACGTGGTATGATCAAGATGTAGCGGTCACCGGGGTCGATTTGTGGACACTGAGAAGAAGACGTCTTGAGCGCTATCAAACAGGTCTCTACGAACGGCGACCGGTTGGTGGCGTGGATTGGCTACAGTGGAGCCGTGGTGAACACCTGACGGACTACGCCAGTCATTTGGACGCTTACAAAACATAGCTCTTATGAAATCGTTGTGGACATGTGGTCGTAAACCGAGTTAATATCGATGCTTACGTCACCTATAGTTTTACCATCGTGGGTGATTCAGAATCTTGTAGAGGTTCTATCGTTCCTAATTGACTTCAAAGCCGTCCATGCAACAGATGGTCATTGATTTTTATCGAATTATTAATTAACGCTAAGTGATATCTTTGTCAGACACACGACGCATGAAATTCACATTTCCAGAAGTTTGTGCTTTGTCATAGCCGGCTGTTTTCATGACGGTAGCTCTTTCTTTTCTGTGCCACACCTGTAACCGCATTAACACGGAACTTGTGCCTATCTGTCAACTTTCCGTGGACTTGTCCCACATGACGATAGGGCACTGATGGTTGTTCGTTCTTTGTAGCTGCACAATCAAATAAAAATCATATCTACTGATGTTTGCCAGTATTATCGAAACCATGAAATGCCCTTTGTGAACATGAAGCAGTCAGCCCAGTCCAAACCTGCTGGCAGTGCTATGTGTGTCATGCTGCACGTACGGTCTGGCGGATCGAATATTTGCCAGAACCCAACCATTTATCCCGCCTAGCTCGATAAATTGTCCTGCACTGCCGAAGTGTTCATGAATGAATGAATTGTCCATCCACTGGATTTGTACTCATGGGTGGTAATAGATCCAATTACCACTACACTATTTCACGGAAGTGGATAGCAGGGTGTATGGGTGGAGTGCAAGTGTTCCGACTGGTGGGGTCAGGTCAGGCTGCGCAGCGGATTGCAATCAGGTAAAGACAGGTAAAAACACGCTGCCAAAGCTCCTCCCTACAAAGGCTTAGGCAAATCTGGGAGAGCCCAGACGGCAGGACGCGCCACCATTCGGACAATTCGCGAAGGGTCGTCGCGCGCGGTGACCCGATTCGGTGCCGATTTCTAGAAATCGGAACACTTGCAACACACCCCAGGGTGTATCACCCTCTCATCATCAACTGTGCTGGAAATCCAAGCAAAATCCGAAAAAAAAATGTCAAAAAGTAATTACAAAAATCTAAAGAATAGCATTCTCCAGCTTCTCTCTTCTTGTAATCTCGGCATTATTAGTTGTGAGTTTTTTAAATATATAGATACATTTATTTTAATAAATGTTGCACTCAACCTCGAAAGGCACAAACTAATCAAAAAACTCATAATTAAATAATAGCATTTTCCTAATTATCATATTCAGTAGCTCTGTATGAATTTTCGTGCCCAAATTCCGTTTTCCCCGCAAACAAGAGTTCTCGGAATGATCAAATAATTTGACTTTTTGAAAATTTTCTTCTCATTTCTTTGAATTTGTTCTTTTTCCGCTTAAGAAAGGGAATGTGATATTGGTCGGACAGCAGACGGACCGTAATATTTTGAGACCTGACCCGATACCACTGTTGTTGGCCCATTGCTCGTCACTAGTGATTGTAAAGTTACTCAGGTCAGGTCACTGTGGCGTCCTATATCTTCTGATTGCTGGTAGTGTCGGTCTCTTCAAACGCATGCATAGCTTGGATATTGCCTGATGTTACTATTACTACAACAATCTTTCCCACTTACTAGTGTAGGCGACAACACTGCGTCAGCACACGAAAACATAATGATGTGTGTGTGTGAGTGAGTACGCTGTAAAGCTATATTTCATTGTGTTTTTTCCTGTGCACATGAGCTACGTTACGCCCGTAGCTTCATTACGTGCTATCAGTGATGTTTCGTGTTTCTGTATACGGTACACAGAAGGAGAACGACGACCTGCCACTGCCATTCTCATGCCCCCCCCCCCGACCTCCTCCGATGGTAATTCCTTCACAGGATCGTTGTTTATCCACCCACGAGCAAAACATTCAGTGTTGACGTTGATAAGCACACTTTCAGACTGGAAATTTCATCCGTAGCGTTCTAAGAGGTGTCACTGCAAGGTCATGCTTGCACTTTCTCGATGAGCATGACCTTCACAAGAACGAACATTCTTTGAGTGAGGTACACCACGCTAAACACTATGAGACCGTCAACGGTTGTTTGAATGGGCTGGCACACGTTGGGATTCTCTGGGGTTCCACTTCCACGCCCACCGTTACGTGATGTTCTCCAAGGGCTACCGGCCTCCCCATTCATTAGTGTTGCTCGATGAATTTTGTATTTTTGATAGCTGCTAATTTTTGCCGCAGTCCCTGATGCGAAAATATTTATTAGATGCTGAATTATGGCCAAAAGCTTTAGTCTCGAACGGGGTTCGAACCTGCTTACACTCCATGCCAGGAGTAAGGGTTCGAGTCCCGTCCGATACCAGAGCTTCAGCCCATAATCATCCTAAAAACAAGTCGGTGATATGTTTTTGTTTAAGCCATACAGAACGTGGGCGATGGACTTCATGTTTAGATTTCGCTTATAAAATTTTTCGGAAAAAATGTAAAAATACTAGTCTGCCCTTTTGCATATTGCAGTTTAGATAACAATATAGAAGTGATTGATTTGTTGGCGACTGTTTTACTGTGGTGCTTCAATAATTCAATTGAGATTTTCCTCGGGTATTCGTTTATTCATTTATTTCACTTGTTTATCATACCATTATTCGTTTATTCATTTAATCATTCCTTTTTCCTTTACTACGTTCATATCAGCTGAAAAATCTGAAGTACCACTAGCCCAGATCGCTTATGGATGATATTTGATTACCCGATCGTTCAAAATGGTGGATGGGATGCATTCGGCACGCCCTTTTCTATCTATCCAAAGTCACCCATTAAATCAATAAAATTAAGTTAAACCTTATCTGTATCACTTGATTGATCGATTATTTCAGTGTAGTATACCGAAAGTTCAGTCAGATTTGAAGCTTCATGAGAGGTTGGATTTGAGTTCCATAGCCAGTCAGTGCTATTATCAGATCGGTCATCGAATGGGTTTTTTGATGGTCCGTTATCACTCGAAATTCTGAAAGTCATTTGTTCTTTTTTCCTCGAATTTAAATTACCGTAATCATCTACTGATAGTGGTAAATATAGTAATTGAAAACGATTGTGCTCCATCTGAAACCGGTTCCCTTTGGAACTTCTCCCTCTAATGGGAGTTATTCACCAGCCATTGATGTCCTAATAGAGTGTGACATGTCAATGGGCTCAAAATCACACTGTGACAGTCTGATCAGGGGCCTTTAACAATGAAATGTAGAAACGTTGGCCGGAATTAGGCATTACATGATCTGGACTTCACTGAAATGAATGTTGTTCCGAATTGCGATTTCAACTGGATCATGTCTGTTTCTACATTGACAAACTCAGTCTTTGTTTGTTTCGGTTTCCGATTCACGGAGTTTTTTGAAATATTTTTGGGCATGTTCCTGAGTTACAGACTTGATTTCGATCCTTTCCATGATCTTTCTTTCAATTCGCAACGCTCATTGTTACCTACATGTGATGAAATATACATGATCATCAAGTTCCTTGACATATTGCTGATCATCGCGGTTGTACTGAATCCATCAACATGAGAACACCTGTACTTCTGATGGGTGTTCTTTGCATTTATCCTACGCTACGCGACTGATGAAATGATAGAGCTCAAAGTACCGAACACTGGTCGATGATTCAAGAACGTCATGTAATAAGATAAGAAAAGGAGAGGAATTTCGAGACGCGAAGGGTTTTTTTTGCCGACCATGTGAGATTTCATATGAGCGTCGAGCACAAATCAGAGTGCCGTGGCTCATCCAAAGAGAGAAAAACCAGGAACGTCTGTCGATCTGCCTTGGTTCTAGAACAGATCACGGAAAATGAAATAATCTATTTGACGACCATCACGCTGCAATGTCCACTTATTTGGCTTCGTTTCAGGATTCCAGAGTCATCTGCATCAGCATGCATCTGCATTTGGTTTATGCAAAAGTTCATGGAGATGGGGAGGGGGCAACGTGAGGTCGCAGTCCATGAGATGTGCGCCATTAGGACAGAAAATTTGCGTAGGCACTTGTAATGGGCGCAACACGATGGAGGCAAGTTAGACCGCGTTCACTTTCAGCGCCGCCAGGGCGTGGCTGCTTTCCCATGCAGCGAGGCAGTTTGGCACGGGAACGTGAAAAGGCGACGCAGGCAACGAGGCAGGGTGGCATAGACGGAGACGCAGAGACACGCAGCCACGCCCTACCGTCGGCACCGCAAAGTATGAACGCGGCTCTAGAACTCCGTATCACATGGGTCCTGAAACGATTACGCCTAAAATAAGCATGAGACACCGTCGTTGCTTTGAGACTCAACGAATAAGCTTTCCTGGCTCGCACTCTCATGTCGCATGAAGGACGCTATATGCCTTTTGTGTCCTAATGGCATACACGACCTGGTGTTCATTTTTGCGAGCGATCTTATCGCGTATGACCATCGGCCCACAAAGCATCCTGGATATTGGTAAGGGGCTGTACAGGAATTTTCAGGTTCGACAAGGAACTCAAGCGGGTGGTAGTGGCGCCTCTCACCATTGCTCCAGCTCCGCCGCGATACGAGTTTACCGAAATATTTCGTTCATGGGTAAAAGGGTAATTTGTGTGCTTTGCTTTACTTCATGTTTTTATATGTAATCATTTCTCCTTGCAGTTTACTTGCCATTTGTCTTGTGTTATCGCTCTCGACCACTGATCAAATAGAAAAACTCCTATGGAATTAGCTTCAAAAATGGAGATATAAATAGACTACTGCGCTAATGGACAGTACTCTATCACATGGTGTGTGGCTCAAAGTCAATTAATATAAGGGTGACTTAGCGAAATGCCCATATTTTTCAAAATTCTGTTTATTTTTTTTTTTGTGGTGCGCCAAACGGTACGCCAGACGGAGAAAAAAAAGGATAAGCGGACCACAAACAAAAAGGACTTTCATAAAGAAGGCTGAAGCTGTGGTCTGTAGGTTTTTCCACCCCGTTCGGAACCACTCGAGCTCATGATAGTCTAGGTGAAATTACGGTGAGACACTTCTGTTCACTTGGCAGCCCAGTCGGTATCTTATTTTAGTAATGAGTTCAAATGATTGTAATCGCACGGCTACAAAAGTGCAGAATCGACCAGGTGGTGAACTGAAAATTTACTCTGAAGTTAAACATTGGGATGATCAAAGTACAAGGTACTTCTTTCTCAATCAAATTGAAGACGAAGCGCTGGAAGCGTGCATCGTGGATCATTCTGCTCACACCTACTTAACGTATTACAAGGTGTGCAAAAAACTGTAGCGAATGGCTCTCAAAATCACTGAAGATGACAATATGGCGATTTTGAAAAATGAGACGTGCGCCAACAATCATAAATCCATTATGAATTAAATATAACATTCAAGGAATCGTGCACGGAAAATGAGTCCGTGGATTAATTTCACAGAGATTCTTGGCTGCTTTGAAGAAATTACAGGGAAAATGTTGCTAAAGTTCCACTGGAAATATTCAAGATGGAAGGGAGGAGTATAAGGGAAAGTGAAATCATTTACTTTCTCGCGTCTCGGAGATCATTTTTCCATATTTCTTAGAAATGAAGAAGATCTGGCGAAGAAAAATGGACGTTCCGTAGGCTTTCAGATTCGTCATGAGAAACTCTATCTACTGGTCTAATTTTTGAAGCAACCGGAAACCTGCCGCAATTCTTCGATTGCAGAAATTAGGAGCGGTATTATGCCATTCGTTATTAATCGAGGTCTTTTTTTTGTTGTTTATTCATTTGTTTATATTTATTTATTTCACACGGAGGTGCACCATATGTTCGCAGAAGCAAATCATCAAAAACACGCATTCCTGAAAACAAGACAGAAAAAAGTTATCACTTTCTTGAACTCCATATCGATTGCCGGTGCTCTCACCAATTCGATAACAGTTAATCGTCAACAAAAACCGAACTTGTAATTATCATTGGAAGAATTTTGCAAAGTTCGACCCTAAAGATTAATGCGTTAGCCTTGTACCCATTTGATAGTGACATCTTTTCTGAACGGTAATCTGTGAATGCCACGCTCTTAAGAGATCGACTAGAGGCTAGACTAAACTGCTTTTTTTTGCAGAATTTTTTTTACTTCTGCTCTAATTTGTATGCAGAACAGTGGCGATACCCTCCTGCAAAACTCACGTAATCACCTGTTGCTCTACATGGGTGGTCAGCGATGATCCATGATTCTTAGATCTATATCAAGCGTTCAGTGGCTCTCTCTCCCATCACTGCGGCCGTTCAGTGTAAATACGCGATGGGTGGTTGGTGGCGTTGTGCGTGTATTTGTGGTGGCGTTCATCGGGTGGTTTCGTCTGCGTCACTGTTACCGTTGAAGTTGTCGTCGTGCTTTGTTTTCTTTTTAAATCGCTAACTCTCTTGAGGTGATTTACCTCGAAATACACTGTTACGTGGTTTTCGGTCACTATCGTGCCATAACATTCTCTTACTGGACCATGAGGGCCTGTGCTACTCGCCTCTTTTCTGTTTTTCCCGGCACAGCCCTGCGATACTTGTGTGAACGTGCGATGTGCTCATCTGACGATCCGTTCTGATGACGTATCGTCACTCTCGAACTGAGTGAAACAATGCACAACTACACACACCGGAAGTGTGATTCGCTCCGGCAACACGTCACCAGGCAGGAGCTACTGGTAATCCGCCCACTGAATTTTTTTACTAGTTTTATTGCTTTCTTTGAAACAGGCTTAGTTCCACTATATGGCTATGGCGATCTTGTAGGCTGGGGAAGGGGGGGGGGGCGGAAGTAAGGACAAATCTAACGTTTTTCTCCCAGGCGTGGGTAAAATCTGTACGTTACGATGACAGTTATTCTTCGCCCTTCCTTTATTAGTTTGTTTTGACTGTGGTACGATGTGTGGGAATAAGAAGCTCTCTTACTCCTCGTATCCAGATGATAGATGGATATCTACTACTGTCTACATTCGCTGTACTGTGTCAACACTACTGGACTTTCTGTCGCTTGAGATCTATAATACTTTGCAGTTCATCTCGTTGTCAGTGATTCTCTGAAGATCCTGGCCATGGGCTAGGTGCCTTAAATCGTGTTCCTGTGGTTCGCGGTCCATTTGGATCAAGCTTCTTTCAGATAGCCTGCTTTAACACTATCTGGGCACAACATCTCCTATTTTATTATTCACAGTTACGAAAATTAGCTGGTCACTGGAGCGCTACCTGAAATCCTTGAGTACCTTCTATCGAACGCATACTTTTGTTTTAGGTTGTACTGCTTTGCTATTAAAGGTTACGTAGTCATCAAGCTGCTTTCTTGTTGAAATTCCCATTTTTCCCTTCTGCTGAAATGTGCTTGGTTTTCAACGATTTATTTTGTGGTTATTCTGATGCTCCTGCCTTTTCTAATCAGTTACAAATATTTGTACGTTTATTAACATTTTTGTTCACCCAGGTCTCTCTGTTGCTTCCTTGAGGGCGTTTCATCAAAGCCGTCTCTATTCAGACGTCCTTTCAACTTCACGCTTTCGAATTATGATTTTTTTCCCAAATTATTTCGATGATAAATAATCGCTTCTCGATTTTTTTGAACTGCTGCATCTCATGGGATTAAACAGCATCGCTCCGTGAAAAGGAATTTTGCCTCGTCCACCTCACATTGTGTAGTTCTCGTTTTTTTTTCTGGTCCATTTACACCCTCCAATCCTGGTCCCTCGCCCTAAAATGAAATCGCATTCCGGGCCATTCGGTTAGGTTAGTTATCCTTGGCGTTGTCCTTTACGGTGACCACTGCACCCATAGGCATCCGAATGGTGTCGCGGCTAAGAGAGATCTTATCAATCGATGCCCGATGACCTTACTCCGTTGCGGTTAAACAAACTGATAAGATATCCCTATGAAAAAACAAGCTATCAAAGTCAATATTCATTTTTCCTCAATTACACATTTAAATGGGATTTTTGTAGATACTCTAATCATTACTGATGTGGAAGACGACATGTCAGTA